>PVIC010003706.1:0-66979 GCA_004025085.1 Thryonomys swinderianus | reverse complement strand
ATTTGGGCCCTTGTGTTTCCAAGTTAGGTGCGATACCACTTGAGCTAAATCCCCAGTCCTAGGGCTTGATTCTTTTTTTTTTTTTTTGAGACAGGGTCTCGCTTTGTATTTCAGGCTGGCCCTGAGCTCACTATGGAGCCCAGGCAAGCCTTGAACTCAGCAATCCTGTCTCTGCCTCCGAGTGCTGGGATTACAGGCGTGAGCCACCATGCCCAGCATTGTGGTATGTGGCATTGATTGCTGGTGGGTGTGAGCCACCACGCCCAGCATTGTATGTGGTTACTGGGGGGATCGAACTCAGGACCTTGCAAGGCAGGCTCCGGAACCACTGAGCTAAACCTCCGGCCCTAGGGTTTAAATTTTTTTTTTTTTTTGAGACAGGGTCTCCCTTTGTAGTTCAGGCTGGCCCTGAGCTCACTGGAGCCCAGGCAAGCCGCCGTGAACTCAGCAGTCCTCTTGTCTCTGCCTCCCGAGTGCTGGGATTACAGGCGTGAGCCACCACGCCCTCACTGTGGTATGCAGTGTTGATTGATGGTGGGCGTGAATCTCCATGCCCAGCATTGTATGTGGTTACCGGGGATTGAACTCAGGACCTTGCGCTTGCGAGGCAGGCGCCGGAACCACTGAGCTAACCCTCCGGCCCAAGGGCTTAAATTTTTGATCATCCTGCCTCAGCCTCCCAGAGTGTTGGGATTACAGGTGTGAGTCATATCTCTCCTCCCCCGCCAACTTTTTTTTTTAAAACCCAGTGTCACCATATAATTCAGGCTGGTCTTGAACCCACTATATTCCCACACTGGCCTCAAAATTGTGATAATTCTCCTGCCTCAGTTTCCTTTTTTTTTTTTTGAGACAGGATCTCGGTTTATAGTTCAGGCTGGCCCTGAGCTCACTATGTAGCCCAGGCAAGCCTCAAATTCACAGCCATCCTGCCTGTGCCTCCTGAGTGCTGGATTACAGGTGTGAGCCACCATGCCCTGCACTATGGCATGCTGGTGCCGGGGATCAAACTTGGGACCTTGCACTTGCAAGGCAGACACTGGAATCACTGGACTAAATTCCCGGCCCTGCCTCAATTTCTTGAATGGTGGAATTCCAAGGCATGTATTGCTATGCCTGGCATGTCTGGTCTTTTATAAAAAATGTTTAGTTAGTTTTGTTTTGAGATAAGATCCTACTGTGTAGTCTAGGTTAGCCTTGAGCTGGCAGCTATCCTGTCTCAGCTTCCCAGGCCTTAGGATTGCAGGTGACCATCACCAAGTTTTGCACAGTGTTTGCCTTTTCAATTGTGGTAAGATACTCTGGATTCTCTTCCGATCATATACATCTTTCACCTATTAAATTGTGGTAAGATAATATAACATTGGAAATGGATGTGGTGGTACACGCCCAGTAATCCCAGCACTGGGGAAGCTGAGGCAGGGGGATTGCTGTGAGTTCAAGGCCAGTTTGAACAATACAATGAGACTGTCTGAAAACACCAAAAACAAACAAACAAAAAGAAACAACAACACCCCACACCACACCCTTACCATTTATTTCAGCGCACAGCTCAGTGGCATTGAACGTGTTCACACAGCCTTGGAGTTGTCCTCACCCTGTATCTCCAGGGCTTTTTATCTCCCTAACCTGAGCATCTGTCTCCATGGGACACTGACTCCTGTTACCTCTCAGCCCCGGCACCCATGAGTCTACTTCCTGTCTCTGGAGTTCCCTGTCCTGGGCATTTCCTGTCCACGGAGACCATGCTGTGCCCTCTGTGGCCTCTCACTGAGCACAGTGTCCTCAGAGTGTCATGGCCTTGAGCCTGTCCTGGCTGAGTGATATCCCAGCATGCAACTGGATCTCAGATCCCTCCATTCATCTGTGACATTGGTGTGTGTGGTCCTGCGTAGACATCCATGGCCATGTGTTCCAGGGGGAAACAGGCACACAGGGAAGTGCCCAAGCACTGGGTGGGAGCAGAGGTGCAGCTTCCTAAACCCCTGGAGGGAGGAGGTGTGGGCGCACACTGGGGCCAGCAGAGCCACCTGCAGCCCCAGGATGGGCTGGTACCAATGTGTATATGGCCTGTGTCCTTGACCGTCCTCCGGTGGCTCCAGGGACACGGCCCACATATAATCCAGCTGGGCGCCTCTGCCTTCCACTTTTGGCTCTTGAATGGTCCTGAGAGGTCCCCTGCAGGGGACCAAGATGCTTTTTAAACAAGCAAGAAAAGGCACTGCTGAGGCACTTTATTTCTGGAAAGCACGTATGTTGGTGGGGAGTGCGTGGGCTGGGAGCCGGCTGCACAGCCTGAGAAGTTCGGGCAGAGGTTCCTGCAGCTGGGGATATAGAGGAGGATGGGGCTCAGGGAGCTGCTCAGGGTCTCATGGTCTCAAAGCGGCTGCGAGCTCTCTCAGCCCAGTGTAGTGGCCCCAGCCCTCAGGGGTCAGGTCCAGTCTTCTGCAACATGTGGGCCTGGGGCAGGAGGGACAGGGACAGGGACAGGGTGTAGGCCTGGAGGGAGGGCTGGACGTGGGGTTGCTAGGCCCTACTGCTGCTCATTGAGCAGCCTTCTGGAAGCAGCTGTCTCCAGTGTGCTCTGGCCTGGCGTCTGCCTGGCTGAGGTCCTGGGTGGGGGTCATCAATGGGGCCACCAGCTGGGCTGATGAATGGTCTGTCTCTTGTCCCAGGTTTGTGCTGGCTGTGGGTAGCGCTGTGTTCGATGCCATGTTCAATGGTGGCATGGCCACCACATCCACAGAGATTGAGCTGCCCGACGTGGAACCTGCTGCCTTCCTGGCGCTGCTCAAGTGAGTTTCCAGGGCCTGATGGGTGGAGACAAGGGTCGCCCATACCCTTTCGCCTGTTCCGGAGAGCTCCTGAGCCACTGCAAAGAGGGATTGCCTTGGCACCACCTCAAGATTAATTCTAACGTCTTATTTTTCCTCCCCTACCTTTTTTTTTTTTTTTTGAGACAGGCTCCTGCTTTGTAGTTCAGGCTGGCCCTGAGCTCACTATGTAGCCCAGGCAAGCCTCAAACTTAGCGATCTTCCTGCCTCTGCCTCCTGAGTGCTGGGATTATGGGCGTGAGCCACCATGCCCGGTTTTCCTCCCATTTTTTTGAGACTCACTATGCAGTTCAGGCTGGCCCCGAACTCACTGTGTAACCCAGAGTGACCACAAACTCACAGGGATCCTCCTCCTGTCACAGGCTCCTGAGTACTGGGATCACAGGTGGGCACCACTGTGCCTGCCCCCTAGCTGCTTTTATTTATTTTGAGACAAGTTCTATGTTGCCTGGGCTGGGCTCGAACTTGTGATCCTCCTGCCTCATCCTCCCAGAGTACTGGGATGACAGCCACGTGCCACTCTGCCTGACTTGCTTTTTTTTTTTTTTTTTTTGTGAGACAGGGTCTCGCTTTGCAGTTCAGCCTGGCCCCGAGCTCACTATCTAGCCCAGGCAAGCCTCGAACTCACCAATCCTCCTGTCTCTGCCTCCCGAGTGCTGGGATTAAGGTGTGAGCTACCACGCCCGGAGCTTTTTTCTTTTTTAATCCACCCTAATTGTAACCATGTTCAGTGTGGTGTGGGAGGGGGATGGTCACCCACACATACCTGTGACCCAGTTTGACCTTGGGATCTTGAGAGTCACAAGGTGTGCTGTGGGGCTAGAGCTCTGGGGAGTGGGATGAAATGACAGGGAGGAGCCACATGTCCTCATTGGCCAGCTCAGCGGGACCTCAGCATAAGTTCCTGGGTTGTGTCCCTGAGTGGAAGGCACCCGTGGGCTTGATTCTGAATGGTTCCTCAGGGACCCTTCTGGCCCATGCGATCGAGTGGCTGGATTCTGCCCTCCTTGGGGGTGAGGGCCAGGGCTGGGTCTGACATCCTCCTCTCTGCCCCGCCCACCTCAGGTTCCTGTACTCGGATGAGGTGCAGATCGGGCCTGAGACCGTCATGACCACACTGTACACCGCCAAGAAGTATGCGGTGCCTGCACTCGAGGCCCACTGCGTTGAGTTCCTGAAGAAGAATCTGCGGGCCGACAATGCCTTCATGCTGCTCACACAGGTGGCCGGGGCCGGGGATGGGATGCAGTCAGGCTGGGGCCGGGGCAGGTGGGGGGCGGGGTCCTGGTCTCAGTCAGACTGGGGGTCTTGTTCCTTGAAGACTTTTTTTTTTCTCTTCTAGTATTGGGGAGGAAATTGAGCTACATCCCAGCCCTTTTTATTTTTTATTTTGAGACAGGGTCTCGCTAAGATGTGCAAGCTGGGCTCGAACTTGCCATCCTCCTTCCTCAGCCTCCCAGAGTGCTGGGATGACAGGCAGGCATCACCACACCTGGCTTGGCTCAGTGGCTGTGTCTCGTCACAGGGAAGCGGCGGGTTGGCAGGGAGGTGCTGGGGTCACGGGGCACACAGGTTTGGGCTTTGGGGGCTGGTGGGCTGGTGGAGCCCGTGTGGCTTTGCAGACGGGGCAGGGCAGCCACGGGAGCTGCCTGGTCTCACACACACAGCCAGGGTCCCTCCAGAGTGGGACTGCAGGTGGCTTCTGCCCTGGGGGTGTGGCGCCTGCAGTGTGGCTGGAAGGTCCTGGCTCCCTGGGTCCCATGCTTGGGAAGCCTTGGGTCAGAGCCCTGGGGCTCCACCGGAATTCACAGTCTGATTTGTGTGTGAGACAAGGCCTCGCTTGGGTGCCCGGCCTAGCGCACAATCTATGCTCCTTCTTCATCTTTTCTAGTAGCTGGGGTTACCGGCCTGCACCATCATGTCTGGCATTTTTGGTGTTTTTTCCTCAAGGTGATGTGTGGCCCAGGTTGGCCCCAGTCTCCTGGGTTCCACTGGTCTCTTGCCTCAGCCTCTCATGTAGCTGGGGCAACAGGTGTGCGTCACCAGGCCTGTCTGAGGTCAGTGTGGAGCGAGGCCCAGGGTGGCCAGGCACCACCATCCTGAGCCCAGGCCTTCCGTCGCCAGGCGCGCCTGTTTGATGAGCCCCAGCTGGCCAGCCTGTGCCTAGAGAGCATCGACAAGAACACGGCCGACGCCATCACCGCCGAGGGCTTCACTGACATCGACCTGGGTGAGCTGGGCTCTAGACCTGCTGTGGGGCAGGCGAAAGGTGGGGCTTGGAGCTGGCCTGAGAGTTCCCAGGGGACTTGGGGGGGGGGCGGGGACTGACCCACTGCTCCAAGAGGCTGCAGACTTCTCAGCTCCTGGGGAGAGCTCCGCGGGGGGGGGGTGGCAGGCCCAGGCTTCCTGTCCTGGTGTCACGATGATCCCAGCCAGTGGGGACCAGACTGTCCTAAAAGAGGCTCAGTGATTTTCTTGTAGAAAATGCCCCATGGTCTGTGTGCCTGTCTTTGTTGGTGGAGTGGCTTCTGCTCAGATACTGTGACTTGGCCCTCGGTGGATTAAAGCCACTGTAGGTGTTGGGACAGTGAACTGACGCAGGACGTGCCAGTAAAACTTTACAGAAAAATGCTTTGTCAACACACACGCGCCAAGGGCTGCAGTCGCTAGTGCGGAGTGGAGGCTGTGGGCACAGCCCAGCTTACGGCTGCTCCCCGCAGACACACTGGTGGCCGTCCTGGAGCGGGACACCCTGGGCATCCGGGAAGTGCGGCTGTTCAATGCGGTGGTGCGCTGGTCTGAAGCTGAATGTCAGCGGCAGCAGCTGCAGGTGACACCGGAGAACAAGCGGAAGGTGCTGGGCAAGGCCCTAGGGCTCATCCGCTTCCCGCTGATGACCATTGAGGAGTTCGCTGCAGGTAATGGCTCCTGGCCAGGAGCCTAGAGGTTCAGTGACAGACCTTGAGTTCATTGTGGCAGATGTGGAAGTGCCTAAAGATCAAAGCCGCGTGCGGTGGCCCGTGCTATCACCCCAGCAGCACTCTGCTGCCTCTGCCTGGCTGGGGAGGGGCCAGCCAGTGCCTGCTCTCCAGGAGCACTTCTAGAGGCTAGGGCTATGACCTAGGGGATGCTGGCCTCAAAGACGCTGGGAGTGGTGGCACCTCAGGCCATGACCTTGTGTGGACAGGCAGGCACATCTTCTGCCTAGGGTGAATTGAGATGATCTTGGAGTGAATGATTTTGTTTGTTTTTTTGAGATAGGGTCTCACTTTGTAGTTGAGGCTGGCCCTGAGCTCACTATTTGTCACCCAGGCTAGCCTGGAACTCAGCAATCCTCCTGCCTCTGCTTCCCAAGTGCTGGGATTATAGGTGTGAGCCACCATGCCTGGCACTGAGGTATGTGGTACTGATTGCTCATGGGTGTGAGTCACCACACCCACTATTGTATGTGGCTACCAGGATCAAACCAGAACCAGGAATTTATGCTTGCTAGGCAGGCACCAGAACCACTGAGCTAAATCTCCAACTCACTTTTTTTTTTTTTTAAACAAGGTCTTACTGTATAACTCAGGCTGGCCTTGAATTTGTGTAGCCCAGGCTGGTTTTGAACTCATGGCAATCCTCCTGCTTTAGCCTCCCGAGTGGTGGGATTATAGGTGTGTGCACCACATTGGGGTTTTGGAATGGGTATTTTGGCCTAGAACCAGCATAGCTAAGATGTGGGGTCTGCTCTTGAGATTTCATTTGTAAGTGGGTGAAATCTACCTCCCTTGGCTGCTGAGACCCTACCCTAAATGCCAGCGTAGAAGCCCCTCAACCCCATAGCAGAGGACCCAGGGGAGGAGGCACCCAGATGCCCAGGTCCCAGGTATTGAGACACCTGTGGCACCTTGGAGGACAGGGAGGGCCCTGCTGAGCCCCCCGACCCCACCGCAGGCCCTGCGCAGTCCGGCATCCTGGTGGACCGGGAGGTGGTCAGTCTCTTCCTGCACTTCACGGTCAACCCCAAGCCACGTGTGGAGTTCATCGACCGCCCACGCTGCTGCCTGCGGGGCAAGGAGTGCAGCATCAACCGCTTCCAGCAGGTGGAGAGCCGCTGGGGCTACAGTGGGACCAGTGACCGCATCAGGTACGCCCACTGGGGCAGCCGCCTGGGGACTGCACGTCCTCAGGTCTCATGGCCTTGTTTGGCTGATGTCCAGCTCTTCGCTCAGGCCCAGCGTAGATGCTGACGTGGTGGGCCTGCTGCCTTCTTCTGCAGGTTCTCAGTTAATAAGCGCATCTTCGTGGTGGGTTTCGGGCTGTACGGGTCCATCCACGGGCCAACAGACTACCAAGTGAACATCCAGGTGAGAGTCACGCCCACAGCCTCTCGGTCTTGATCGTCCCATGAAGCCTGCGGGATGTCCAGCCAACAGCCAGGCCCCAGGCCATGGCCACACCAGACTTCCTTTCATTACACACCGAGCCACACCCACTCCAGCTCCCCATCATGCTGCTCTCGTCCCCAGGCGTCACCCACACTAGACCTTGTCTGTGCCACATTAACATCAGTTTCTAAGCCACACGGACCTCAGGCACTTCCTCCACCTCAAAGCCAAGCTCTGGCCGCACCAGGCCCTGCTGCCTGGCATGCCAGACCCACATTAAACCTCCATTTCCACCTCACCATCGCCCACATCCAGGTCTCACCTCCACCCACCCAGGCCATGCCCACAAAGTCCTTCACTGTCCACCACACCCTGAGGCTCTGCCCTCACCCACGCAGGCCACACCGGTTTCCACTCCATGCAAGCCACAGCCATGCCGCCACTGACAGGGCAGAGTTACCAGGCACTGAGCTCCCCCTCCTGTCCCCAGATCATCCACACAGACAGCAACACAGTCCTGGGCCAGAATGACACGGGATTCAGTTGTGACGGCTCTGCCAGCACCTTCCGGGTCATGTTCAAAGAGCCGGTAGAAGTGCTGCCCAACGTGAACTACACGGCCTGCGCCACCCTCAAGGTCTGTGTGGCCGCCGGAGTGTGGCATCCGCCTCTCCCCTGCTGGGACCACCCAGGACGTCCTCCCTCACCTGCTGGGACTCGAGGGGCTTTCTGACCTTCTGTCTCCACCTCCCACAGGGCCCCGACTCCCATTACGGCACCAAAGGCCTGCGCAAGGTGACGCATGAGTCACCCACGACAGGGGCCAAGACCTGCTTCACGTTCTGCTATGCGGCGGGGAACAACAACGGCACCTCGGTGGAGGACGGGCAGATCCCAGAGGTCATCTTCTACACCTAGGCCGCACGGCCGAGGGCATCGCCCACGCATCCGCTCCCTGCCACCTGAGCATCCAGAAGGGCATCCCTGTGTCCACGGTGACAGCGTGGCTGGTGTCCAGAGCCCCAGGTGGCTGGGAGAAATCCTTCAGACGGAATGGGCCGGACAGGGCAGTGGCTCAACCCTGGGGCCAGCCTGGCCCAAGGGTGGCAGGCCCGTGGGGGTGACTGTCCCCACTGCCCCTGCAGCTCAGGGCTGGCAGCCGCTCACCCAGGCGGATGGAGCGGTGCCATCTCCTGTCTGGTTGAGTGCACACGCAATGCCTCAACCCCTTTCCGAGCTCAGAAGCCCAGGTGACGGGTCTCACCGGCACTGACTGGGGTCTTCTTTCGTTCTCGTCTGCTCTCTGAGGACACTGGGCCTGGGCAGCCAGTACCGAGGCCACCCTCCTGGCCCACAGGCTGTCCCCCACTCCCAGACACTGGAGACACAGGAGTGGGACTCGAGCGGGGGTTGAGCCCCGGTTCTGTCCCCGAGGGGAGCCCCCGTCCAAGTAGCAGGTAGTTCGCTGTTTCTGTTCTCACCCCACCTGGGGGCCGATGGGGGCGTTGCTGTCCTTGGTATGGACGCCTCGCACCCAGCCCCTGTGGCTAAGCAGGGCCTCAACCCCATGTGCCTGGAGGGACAAAGCTGGAGGCAGCCCCTGGCGATGGGCAGGACCCCAGCTGGCCTGGTGCGGGGTCCAGGGGTGCTGTCCACTCCCTGTACATACTCTAGCCCCAGCTCGCCACCCCCAGCGCCCACGTGTCTGTCCCGGTGACTCCCCTGGAATCTGCATCCTCCCTGAAGCCATGAAGGTGTGCCCTCCTCACACCGTGTCATTTTTTAAATAAAAGGAAGAGACGCACTGGCTGTAAGCTGCCGCGTTTGTGCCCCACCTGGCACCACTGAGCCCAGGCTGGGAAGCAGTGCAGGACAGAGTCTGCGCTGAGGGCGGCACCCTGGGCAGGGACATGGCTTGGAGGTCTGAGGGGTGCTACAGATCCCCCCACAGCGCCTGTGACCACAGCCCGAGATCGTCCCACCCGTCAGCACAGACCTGCAGCGTGTGTCATTCGCAGGCTCCCAACACCAAACAAAGAGCTACGAAAGCATTCCAGGAAATAGAGGGCTGGGAAGAGCGAGCAGGAGCTGCTTAGGAGGCTGAGGCAGGAGAATTGCAATTCTGAAGCCAGGTAGGGGAACTTTGTGAGACCGTGTCTCAAAGTGGCTCAGTGGCGGGTGCTTGCCTGACGTGTAAGGGCCTGGGCTCCGTCGTGACCACCACAGAATTTAAATCTATGGCCCACTGAAACAGACTCCCAAGTACTTCTGAAACGAGTTAGCAGAGAACTTATTAGACAGCAAAAGTACTGAGTATGTAGTACACACCTGTCACCCCAGTCCTCTGGGAAGCTGGGGCAGGAGGGCTGCTAGTTCTAGCACAGACTGGGAACTTAGCAAGACACTGTCTCACAATGAATAGGGCTGGGGATGTAGCACAGTGCAGAGAATCTGAGCTCAATCCCCGGTTCCAAAGAAGACGAGAAACCTAGAGGTCTGACTTTGGGAGAGCAAAGAATGCTCCTAGGTGGGGAAGCATTTACCCAGGAGCCCTTTGCATAGCACCTCGCTGGGAGAGAAACTACCATCAGCCAACAGCACACTCATGGGGGACCCACTCAAGTGTGAAACAGCAAGGTTTTGTGCTGGTCAGTGGACCTGAGGCCCTGCACCAAGTATCTTTTCTATTTTTCTTTTCTTTTTTTGTTGCAGAAATGGAAAGGAAACCAGGACCTTAACTGAGCTACATTCCCATGTCTTTTTGAAATGGGAAATGGTCTGAGTTGCACAGGCTAGGCCCAAACATGCATCCCTCCTGTCTCAGCCTCCTAGAGTGCGGGGATGACAGGTGTGTACTTCCACACAAGTAAGTAGACAAAACACAACAAAAATTTAATAGGTCAAAACAAAATGTCCAAACCACAACAGAAAAACAAATAACCTCAGAAAAGCCAGAAGCCACCATGAAACCCATGAGATGATACAAATAGTGCTACATACAGGAAGCTGAGGTCCTGGGGCAGAAATATCTCCTGAGTGAAGAAGACCCTCTGCAGGTCCAGTCACCTCTGAAAAGCAGGATATATACGAGGAAAACATACACAGCACTCAATGGAAAACTAAAAGCAAAGGGCCCAGCCCATGAAAAACTTAAAAGCAGCGGGCCAGCGAGGTCCAGTGCTGTATACCTATCATCCCAGCACTGAGAGAGTGAGGCAGGAGAACCAAATTCAAATAAAGTCTGCCTCAGCAATTTAGCAAGAGATCTCAAAGAAACATTGGCATGTACCTCAGTGAAAAGGCCCTGCGCTCAATCCCCAGCACCACCACCAAATCCAAACCAGGCAAACAAAAAGGCCCTTTTTTTTTTTTTTTTTTTGACAGGGTCTTGCTTTGTAGTTCAAACTGGCCCTGAGGTCACCATGTAGTACAGGCATGCCTCAAACTGAATCTTCCTGCCTCAGCCTCCCAAGTGCTGGGAACAGGTGTGAGACACCACACCCAGCACTGTGGTGTGTGGTACTGATTGCTTGTGGGCGTGAGTCATCACACCGGGTATTGTTAAATGTGGTTACCAGGGATTGAACCAGAGACCTTATACTTGATAGGCATGCGCTGGCACCACTGAGCTACATCTCCCCCCAACAACTGATTTCTTAACAAAAATGGGAGTATTTGAAACGTTAAAGGGCAAGAAAACAAAAACTGTCTCATTCTGAACAAAGCATCTTTTGTTAGCAACATCAAGGTAAAATATCCTGCGGGCAGCCCAAACTGGGAGGCCTTCACCAACAGGCCACACTACAGAATCAGCGCAGCCTCAGGAGGAAGGGAATGCAGAGCACTTGAAGGGGACACTGGGGTGCAACCCTGCGCACGGAACCCAGGCTATACAAGCCAGGCAAGCCCCACAGTGGAGCTGCACCCCGATCTCTATCTTCTCATGCTCAGCCAGGTTTCACTGAGTTGTCCAGGCCGGGCTCCAACCTGGGACTCTCCTGCCTCAGGGTCCCGTGTGGCTGGGATGCCAAGTATGCACCAACACATCCAGTTTAGCAAATGAATTTTAAAGACTACAGGACAAACTCTGGTGGAAAACTGTGGGCTTATGAGATGTAGAAAATAAAAATAACAAAAAAAGGGAAAAATGAAAACAGTTTATATGTACACCAGTGTGTATACACACACTCCTGCATTTTCCACGTGTTCTGAAAGCTAGCTGAGCAGACATGCCAGTTCCAGTGTGTCATGGCACGGACCAATCTTAACCCTTCTTTTTGCCCATGCTCGTGGCCTCACCCATGAACAGGGTCCGAGTATGCTCTCCCATGCACAGGCAGCACGTGACTGACCAGGTACCACGTCCGGCACATCCCCAGGAGCTCACCCATCTTTTTTGTTTTACTGTGATGGTCCATACAGCCCGGGCTGGTCTGGAACTGGTGGTGATCCTCCCGCCTCAGCCTGCTGGGTGCTGGGATCATAGGTGCACGCCACCACGGCCAGCTGGCTTCTCCGTCTTCTATCCCAGTACTAACCAGGCTTGACTGCGCTCAGGCTGTAGATGACATCCATCTTCTGCACCTTGCTACTTTCTCATAGCACTTTGGAGTACTTGTTTTCCACCCTTGTCCTAAGTCGAGAGAGTCCCCCTTCCCCCAGGCCCGGTGGCCTCGTTAAGCTGCATAGACTGGCCTAGAACCTGATTCCCATCCTTGGGGCGACAGCCATGTACACACGTTGGCCCGCTGCTGCCTCCCTTCCCACAGCTGATGCCGGGTGCAAACCAGGGGCAGCAGGGTAGGCCAAGGGTTTTCTCTGCTCCAGTGGCGCAGGGTCCTGGCCACATTTTCTAGACTACTGCTGGTTTCCCACCCTGCTTTCCAGCCCCTGTGAAGTTCTTTTTCCCTGCTCCAGCCTTGGGGTGAGCCGTGGGGCCCGGCTGGGCCACTCAGGACCGAGCCATGATGTGGCTGTGACTCCTGTCCTTGGCTGCACAACTGTGTTCTTCCACTTGTGCACATCTGTTAGCAAGCCTTTTGCCCTCCTCAGCAGGGCACAACCTGGCTTCCACACTCACTACTTCTGTCTGTCTCACCTCCATCCCCACAGATCTCTTGACAAGCTGCTGCCCTTGGAAAACACCAGATGCCACACTCATGAGTGATTTTTTTATTTTTTTAAAAAAGCCCCTAAATTCTATGGCTTCAAGGAAGCGTCAGAGAAACGTAAATGCCATTTCTGTACACTTTGTAAAGCAAGAACTATGCCTGAATGACCACCACCCTGGAGGCAGGCGCCTCACCCACCCGGCCGTTTCCTGGGGCCTGCAGGGGTTGCCACCCGGGCACTGCGGCTGCCCCGCCAGCAACACCTGCGGGGCACAGGGCTTTAAGGCGATTTGTCTCCTGTGACTGTGCCCCGCCAGAGGCGCGGAGACCAGAAGCCCCAGCCGCAGCTGGCGCAGTGAGGGCCCAGACGGCCCAGGGCCCGGGTGGGGGCAGTGGACGCCCACCTCAAGGGCCAGGGTATCTCCGGGAGCAGATGCACCCTCCGGCGCAGGGCTGCGCTCGCTCGGGCTGAGCTTTGGTGCAGCATTTTGGTTAGGGGGTGCTCCGCCCCCACCTTCCCCTTTGGTCTGGGGTTGGACCGAGCCGGCCTCACCCTACAGCAGCGCCAGAGCCCCCTTGTGGGCAGCCAGCTCAGCAAACGGCCCTCTTGGGCTGGGCCTGCCCCCAGCCCCCCTCGAGGAAATGGCCTTTGGATCAAGGGAGACCAGCTGGACTTTATGAGGCTAACGGGCAGCGGCGGCACCCCGCCCAGTCTCCCTACTCACTCGGCAGACGTGAAGGGCAGCAGGCCTCTGGGTTTCCTTTGTTCCTTGTTTAAATAGTTAATGCTCTGGGGGTGGGGTGGGGGGAGGACTAGACACAGGTGTAGAAATTTCGGCCAAAGTCTTACGTGAAGGAAGGGACCCAAGTCTGGGCCAGGCGGCCCTGCAGTCTGACTCGGCTGTGGCGAGTCAACGGCCAGCCTGTGGGTGGCCCATGGGCTTGGGGACGAGCTAGCCCAAGGAGCATCGAGGACAGTCACCCGCCCAGAGCGCCTGGGTCACTTGTGGCGCTGTAGCGATTTTCTCTTCCTCCTCTTGAAGAAGCAGCAGCACCTGCAAGGGTGGGCCGCGTGGTGGGTGGGTGTGGGGTGCAGGGCCGTGCCGACTCCCTCCCAGACAGCCAACCCCTGGCCTAGAGCCCTGGCTAGAGCCTTACTTGGTGTCGTCAGCCACCTCAGCCTCTGCTGGGGCCGTGATGGGGGCGTTGGAATGCCCTGCGGTGGGATCATCCGCATTCAGCTCTCCATTGGTGGAATTCAGCGCCTGGACCAGCAAGGGAGAAGGGTCAGGGGGGTCGGGCCAGCTGGCCCGCACCCTGTGGCATGGGGTCCCACCCTGGCCTCACCTGGTTTTTGCTGTGGGGCTGGACTTTATCCCGGTGTGGGGGCTGGGAGGGCAGATCAGAGTGCACGGTGCCGATGGGCGTGGGCTGCGGAGCCAGCAGGCATTAGGATGGGCTGGTGGCCCAGTTCGAGCCCTTCCCGAGCCCCGTACCCCATACAGGTACCCAGCCCCCCGCTAGGGCCCCATCCACACCTCCCACTGGCGGAGCTGCCCTGAGACCCACATACCAGGGGTTTTCCGGCCCAGTCATACTCATAGTCAAACACAAAACCGCTGCGGTCGAAGAGGTCCGTGAAGAGCTTCCTCAGGTAGTCATAGTCCGGCTTCTCAAAGAAGTCCAGGCGCCGCACATAGCGCAGGTACGTGGCCATCTCCTCTGCAGGGTGGGACAGGGAGGAGTGGGTGGGGGTCGCGGGTGGGGGAGCGGGGACTATGGGGCTGGAGACGCTGCCGGCCAGGGCCACACCTGGGAAGCTCTCACACAGCACCTCGATGGGCGTGGCGCGCTTGGTGTCCCCGATCTTCTGGTACCGCTCCTTGAGTGTGTCGGCCTGCGTGGCACAGGTGAGTGGTCAGCTGTGTCCCTTGACTACCATCCTCTGCCCACCCAACCTCCACCTACCTTGAGCCCCTGCCAGGGCAGGCTGCCACGCAGGAAGTACATGAACATGTGGCCCAGTGCCTCCAGGTCATCACGGCGGCTCTGCTCTGCGGAGACAGCAGCAGGGACAGCGACTCAGCGCGGTCCGTGCTCCCACCCCCAGCCACCCACGCAGCTTACCCTTGCCCAGGTGCGTGTTGATGCTCATGTAGCGCGCTGTGCCCGTGAGACTCTTGTGCTCGCGGTAAGGGATGTGCTTCTTGGTCTCGGGGTCGATGTACTCCTTGGCCAGCCCGAAGTCGATGATGTGGATGGCGTGCTGCCTCTTGGTCCCCGGACGGCCCACCAGGAAGTTCTCCGGCTTCACATCACGGTAGATGAGGCTCTTGGTGTGCACATACTCCATGCGTGTGATCTGGGGAGGGCGAGCCTCAGCAGGACAGGGCACCCCCAGGCTCACCCCCCCTTTCCAGTCCCCAGAGAGGCCCCCCAGGCCGCGCCTTCCCAGCACGCTGCGCACCAGCTGGATGGCGATCATGAGCACCGTCTTCAGCGTGAAGGTACGGTCGCACAGGTCAAACAGGTCCTCAAGGCTGGGCCCCAACAGCTCCAGCACCATGGCGTTGTACTTCCCGCAAGGGCCGAAGTAGTAGACCTGAGGGATGCCCTCTGCAGGCAGAGTCACAGACTAACTGGGCTCTGCCCGCCGGGGCCTGGCCTGCCCACCTGCCCAGCCCCAGGCTGCACCTCCGCAACTCCCTTACCTGCGCTGCCGAGCTGCTTGTAGTATCTGTACTCCAGGTGCAGTTGCGGGGCCCGGGACTTGATGGGCTCCTGTGAATGGGTGCGTGGAGCACACTTACCCAGGGAGGCCCTCTGTGCCCACCCCAGGACCCCACGGGAGGCTGGAGGGAGGAGCCACTCACCAGTTTGATAGCCACATACTCGTTTGTATAGAGGTTCTTTCCTGTGGGGACAGAGAGGCCATCAGGGCTACGGGCCCTAGGCCACCTCACGCTACCTCCCCAGCCATACAGTCAACCGAACGCAGACCCCTGCCACCCTCCCATAAGATGGCAACCTGGCCTTCCCCATGCCAGCACCCCAAAAGCCACTTCACCGAACCCCCACCCAAGTTCCCAGCTTCTGTCCTACACTGAGCAGGGATTCCTCCCTGGCTGCCAGGGCAGACCCCTCTCCCGACCTCCATCCCTCACCCCAGCATTCTGCATCCTGGCTAGCTACGGTCTCACCTGCAGGACTGCATGAGATCCCGGGGCCACTCATGCTGCCTGGGCCAGTACAGTAGGTGGGTGTGACCTGGTCTCTGGCTTCTCCCTCCCCAGTGGCTTCATCCTGCCTGATGGCCTCACTGAGCCTTCTGCTGTGCATTCACGGGCACTGCCTGGCACCTCGTTTCAGGGGCCCTATGTCCTCTGAGGACAGAAGCCTCGGATGCCTGCCCAAGCAAGACCAAACCCTGCTGGCTGAGACCACCGTCACAACCTCCCTTGGCCTGGGTGTGCCACCCTGCCTTGCTGTGGCTCTCCCTCACCTGGTGAGTTCAGCCTTGCCACATACACAGGGCTCTTAGTGTCTAGCCATGGCGGGCCCTCAGCTCACAAGGCCTCTGTGGCCTGGCGGGACCGCATCACACCTGCGGGGGCACTTGAGAAAGTGGTATCTTGAGAACCTAGAGTGACCTCGCTCAGTGTGGCAAGTTCTGGTACCAAGGGCACCACCTGCCTCTTCATCGGCTCAGCTACAGACCTAGCACGGGGTGCAGGGTGGCACAGTAGTGAATGACAGTGGAGTGTGTGCCACCCAGACAGGAGAGCAGGACAGCCTCTAGGACCTAGCTAGGGCTGTCCTGTCTGCCTCTCAGTGCCTCTCCCCGAGTTTGGCAGCTCTTGATGAGTTCACAGTCTCCCTAGTCTGTTCCCCTGGGGAAGGCGGGTGGCTCCCCTCAGATGGCTCCAGGGCCTGAGGTTGGTTCTTGCACCCCATGGGTGGTGTTTCACAGAAGAGCACTTACTGTGCTCACTGGGAGACACGTGGGGTCTTTGCAGCCTGGGGCTCCCAGAAATCAAGCAGAGGGCAAACCGCTGCCTGCTAAAGGTGCTAGGAGGCTTCGGAGGGCACTTGAGGAGCATGACTGGTAGCAGGTGCCATGGCCTCCCTCCGGCCTTTTTTGTTAGCTCACAATGTAGCCCAGGTCTGCCTCGTGGTGATCCTCCTGCTCAGCCCCCCAGAGGCTGGGATAACAGAGTGTACCACCACGCCCGGCCACATCCCCGTTTACTTATGTGTCTGTTCAGGTCGTCTGCCTGGCTGGAATCCAGTGGTTTGCTTTCCAGTGCAGGGCTCCTGGAAACCAGGGCTTCCCCAGTCAGAAGCCCCAAGGTTAGGGCCGGCAGCTGTGGAGTGTGCCCTGTAATGCCACCTCCTTGGTGGCTCTTTCTTCCAGGGATTTCCTCTCTGTGCTCTGCCAACCTCGTCTATGCGATGGAGCTGCGCGAGGTGAGGCCCTTGGTGGGGGCTGTGGGGGCCATGGGGCTGTGTGCAGGGTCTGTGGGCTCCCTGGATGCAAGGCCCGAGAGGAGGAGCTCTGTGGCCACATAAGGTCCCTGCGGGGTCCTAGGTGCCATGTCCTAAACGGGGCTGGACAGAGAAGCACCCAAGGGCTGCAGACCACAGCAAGATTCGGGCCACACAGGCTGGGGACACCCCAAGTTCCTCAGATTTAACTTAGATCCCAGAGCTCAAGTCTTCACAGAGAGCAATTGGACCCTTCAGTGACAACAAAGCTGAAAAAACAAAGTGGCCAGGGCCAGCCCAGTCCTCAACTCTCTGAAAGGTGGTGGAACCCACTTTGGACACACAATACCCTCCAGCTCAGCACACAGCAAAAGCTAAGGGAATGGACAATGGACATACAACTGGTAGAAAGAACATGGAACCCAGAACACAGGTCCGAGGCTGGTACCTAAATCCTGAATTTGGAGAGTGCTGGGGATGCAGCTTAGGGCTGTAGCACATGCCACGCCAGTGCCCACCACTGGGTTACACCTCTAGCCCTGGATGCTATTATGTTTGTACGTATGTATATTATGTATTATTTTTAAATTTATTTTTTAAAGTATATTTGAGTCTCACTTTGTAGTTCAGGCTGGCCCTGAGCGCACTATGTAGCCCAGGCAAGCCTTGAACTCACAGTGATCCTCCTGCCTCTGCCTCCCAAGTGCTGGGATTATAGGCATGAGCTACCACACCTGGCTTTGTGCTATGTGGTACTGGGAATCAAACTTAGACTTTGCACTTAGCAGGTTGAAGAAGCAGAACCACTGAGCTAAATCTCCAGCCCCCCCCAGTATTTAAAAGTGATGTGATTTTAGCTGAATGGCTCTGTGCCTGCCTGGCAAGCACAAGGTCCTGAGTTTGATCCCTGACACAAGAAATAAGGAACTAAAACTGCTGTGGCTTGGTGGAGCGGTGATCCTCCTGGCTCACGGCAGGGGTTGAGAATGTCACCTTCAGGGCAAGAGTCAATGCCATTATCACAGAAAGGTCCTACTCCCTCTCACCTTCCCTTGCCACCTGTCATGGGCGTCTCACTTTGGACTTCCCAGCTGGGGAACTGCGGAAGAAGTCAGGACGTCCTTCGCGCTAAGCATGCGCTCACCACCGATGCCTCACTCTGACCACCCTGAGTGCAGGGGCTGTGGGAACGGCACTCCCAGATCCCTCACACACGAGGAGTCTGGGACCCACACTGTCACCAAGGACGTCCAGGCAGTTCCACTGCTGACAGCCCACAGGGGAGCCCCGGAGGCCCTGCAGCAGAAGTGAGACGGGGCGGGGGACCCTAGTGACAGCCGACTTCCAGCAACACATGGTGCTGCTGGCAGGACACAGGCCACGGCTCTCAGACAATGCTGGGCCCGTGAGCAACCAAGCAGCGCACACAGTGCAATCAGAGAAGTTTGTGGAGAGAAGCCAGAGTCACACAGCCGCGCTGCACACCTCCGGGGGACACCTGTGCTGCCTCACTTGTCCTGAGACAGGACCCGCAGTGACCATGAGGGTCCTCTGAGATGCACAGGACCCCTGCTTGGCTACTGGCCAGATGAGGGTGCTTTATGCATGCACCTCCACGTCAGTGCCTGCACATGTGTGGGGGGCCATGTGAACACGAGTGCACACATGATTGTGTGTGTGCATGGACGTACACACACACCTGGAGCAGGCTGCAGGCGAGACTGTGCGGCTGAAGAGAACTGTGCTGCCACAGGTGGGGGAAGAAGGGGCTGCCAAGCTGCAGAAGCAAATGACTATTTGGGACCTGTCAAGTGCCAGTCCGCACGCTGCCACTCCAAAGGGAACTGTCACGCTCACTACCAGGCGGAGACTGGAGCAGGCAGGGCCTCAGATCCAGACACAGGCTAAGAACCTGTGGGGTAGTGAGCTAAGCTCAGGGGTCATGCAGCCAAGTCATGTCCATGCCCTGAACCTCAGTTTCCCTCTCAGACAACCTGAAATGGGGCTGGAGGACTCATGGGGGCACTGTCTGCTGTCAGCTATATATGAGGCTTCTTGCTGCCACCAATTCCATGACAGGCACTGGTGTGGGGACTAAGTTGTTGCCCGGATCTCTGCCAAGCCCGTGCTGAAGGTCAGCTGCGTCGTGGCTCCAGCCACACAGCTTGCCCAGCGGTGCGGCCTGCAGTGAGCCTGGGGACTTCAGCTATACCCGGGAGAGTCACCTGTATTCTAGGGACACCAGGCCTCCTCGCTGGTCAGATCAGACCCAGATCCAATGCACAGAAGAGCCACCAAGATGCCAGCCTGTAAGCAACTCGGTCCTGGGTGGGCAACATCCCAAGCTTCCGTGGATGTCCCAGGAGGTCTGCACGGCAAGTGCTGAATCACTTCACGGAAGGACAACACTCTAGGCTCCCTCTGCTAACCACCGAGCCGCTCCCTGATGGCGCAGTCATCCCTGGGAGAGGGAACCCACTCAGCTCCCTCAGAACCTTGTTGGAGCCGAGTTCAGTAGCACACGCCTGGCACCCCAACACTCTGGGAAGCTGAGGCAGGAGGATTACAAGTTCCAGCCCAGCCTGGGCAACTTAGCAGACCCTGACTCAAAAAAGGGCTGCAGACAGGTCAGCATGAAGGGCCTGGGTTCAGGAACCCTCCTCAAACAGCAAAGTTGGGCTGGCCTCAGTGATCTCTAACAATTCAAAGGGTGTCCACCAGCAATGGCTTAGCAGACTGGGGAGCCGCCTCCCCTGAACAGACCCCTGGTGCCCTCCCAGCTGCCCTCCAGCCCGAGCTGGGGCTCACCTAGGCGGAGCTCCCCGAAGTTGCCACAGCCTATCTTCTTGCCGACTCGGAAATTGGGGCCCACCATCAGGACCCCCGAGCTGGTCCCTGAGCTCCGAACGCCGTGGCCACTGCGGCCCCCGCCAGTCTTAGACATTCTCCGGCCCTCTTCCAGCTCCCCTTTCCCTCCTTTCTTGTCAAAATCCATCAGTTTGTGATACCCTGGCCTCTCCACGGTGGCTCTGCACCTGCAGGTCCCAAGTCTGCGAAAGCTGAGTTCGCCGCTGCCTAGCACACCATTGTGGCCCCGTAGCCCCACGGCTCCAGCTAGTGGGTCACGTGCGCTTTCATGGGCCTGGTAGTGGTGCACATCTTGGTGGCCTGGGCGTTGCTCTCTGGGAGAGGAGACATTCTGCTGACAGATTCCACTGTTTCAAATCTCAGGGCACCCAGCTGTGGAAAGACAGAGGCATAGATCAGGAAGTTGCAAGGCCCAGGTTCCCCATAGGGCAGGTGGATTTTCCACAAAGATCTCCAGAAGGCTAAGCATGGCAGGCAATGCCCCTGCCAGCACTGACTGGCAGGACAGATCTAAGGTCACAGCCAAGGCTGGATGCATGGCCCAGTGGAAGGTGGTGGCACTTTCTAGGAGAAGCTGTGGCTTGGGCCCTCACACAGCTCCAGAATACTGTGCCTAGAGGGCAGGGACCCCACCACATATCAGGAAACGGCTGGACAGTTCAAGTCTAGAAGGAGGCCCCCCAAAATAATGCAGGGCCTGCCGCCCTGTGTCCTCCAAGCCAGACTGCATGGAGAGCAAGGGGAGGACAGAGCAGACGGCTCCTGGACAGGAGCATGCTGACGGCGGGCACAGAGTGTGTGCATACCACAAGGCACTACCCAGGTTCCCTCCCATCCTGCTCTCCACAGTGGAAAGTGGTCAGTGTTTGAGTGGCACATGGGAAGGCAGACCTGGGGCGTGGATGAGGCAGGGGTCCCGAGGGCCAACTCATGGTCCAGGTTCCCTGACAGCTGAGCCCCTAACAGAGGGCTCCCCCAGACCACCCTGTACCTTCTCTCTTAAAATACGATACAGCTGGGTACACTGGCACACACCTGTCTTCCCTGCATTCTAGGGGACTGAAACAGTAAATAACAAGTTTGGTTCTAGCCAGAGCCACTTCTTGAGAACCCCTCTCCAAGTAAATAGGTTTGGAGATGCAGCTCAGTGTGAAGACTGTTATCAAAAAAGGGACACAGCCCAGCAGGTTTCCTCTCTCACAAGCACCTGCACTATATGGTTCCTGTCACCCTACTGGCCTATGTCCTTTCCTTAAAGATCCCCACTTGTCTCCCACTGCTTCTGGCCATGTCCCCTCCAGTTCCTAAGCCAAAACTTAAGAAATGGCTTTGCAAACCCATAGAAGAGCCCTCAGCAGGCATGAGGCCCCAGGCTCTATTCCTAGAACCAAAACCACAACTTTCAACCCAACTGCTCTGGCCAGCCCCACACTGTGGCACTGTCACTGCCCTAGCTGAGAAACCAGGCCCCAGAGAGCCCTGTGAGTGGCTGAGACGAGACCAGTTAAGGGAGGCAGTGAGAGAAGCACGGGCACAAAACCCTGGCCAGCAGTAATAGGAATGCAGTGGGGGGGTGCCATTCAGGGTTCAGGTGCACCTCATCCTCTCCAGGCCCCTCCTGCATCAGCAGTGAGCAGAGGGGCCACCCACGGGGGTATGGCAGGATGGGCACCACTGCCTGGACTGCAGGCAGGAGGGGATGATGCCAACTGCTCCCAGAGTCTGAGCCCCATGCACCCATGCTGGAAGGCTGGCTGGCTACAGGTGTATCACAGGTGGGGCCTGTGCCCTAACGTGGAGGTGACACGGCAGAGAGGGGACTTAGGGTGAAGCATGTCTCTGCAGGCCTCATTAGGGCTCCAGACTCACTTGACCAAACCATACCTCGAGGTCACCCTGCCCACGGTGGGACTGGGTAGGGACGAGGGCTGATGCTGGAGCCACAGTGAAAGTTGCTGAGTCCAGGAGAAAGACAGTGCCCTCCTGAGCCTGGACCTGGGGCCTGCAGACCCAGCTCAGACCTCAGGACTAGCGGGGAAAGGCTATGAAGACACTCCCTGGGGCCACATGCCTGGAAAGAGGTGGAGTCACAAGCAGCAGAACCTGCCAGGTGGGACACCCAGCTTTGACACACAACTTACAAGTACACAAGCACCTGCTAGAGTCACAGGTCACTCTGGCCCCAAGAAGAGCCAAGCTGCTGTGACCCCTTTAGGCCCGTTGCCCTGCTGGCTATTAGAAAGCACAGCTGGCTGCGGGCAGCACTGGCCTGTAGGATAACGCTCATGGCCCTCCTCGCCATCACTGTCCACCATGGTGGCATGGTACCCAGCTGACACCTATCTGAGACATTGCGTGTCAGTGGCAGTGCATGAGCGACAGGCTTCTCCCTGGGCCATCATGGTAGGGACATCACAGCTGAGGAGACAGGGAAGGGGTCTCTCCAGGGCGAGAGGGCTACCAGACTGTAGTGTATAGGACGGTGGTCCTTCAAGAGACCTCGCAGAGGCCAGAACAGTCATGACAGAGGAGCCTGGGTCCAGGCCCAGCAGGCAGCACAGCTTGGGAGCCATGGACATGGCTACCCCCCTCCACTTCAAGTGACTTCAAGTGCTGGTGGCCCAGCCATCCATACTACTTCATGGCTTCCTCTTGCCAAGGAGGGAAGTAGCCCGTCCCTGTCTGGGCAGCTGGGCCACAATGGCAGACACAGCCCTCACCTGCAGTGTCTCAGAAACTATTACCCCCTGTCCTTCAGTGGGCACAGTGGGAGGGACCGGTCGGGGAGCCACCTGTGCTAAGCCACTGCTGAAAATTTAATCTCTGATGACAAGTCAGGTCAGAGACAAAGGTGGTCTGTGTCTCTGCTTGGTGCACACCTCCTGGAACTGGATGTGCCCGGGGCCATGCTCTTCATAATGGAGCTCTGCTGCCCAGCACTGCACTCAGAGACAGTCATAAGATCAGTCACGGCAGAGAAGCCACATCTCAGGAATGGCCAGCCTGGCCTACCACTCTGGACCTCACCAATGCAGGGACACAAGGAACGCAGACTGAATGCGCAAGTGGTCATGGCCGAGGGGCGTGGTGCACATCTGTCAGGCAGCTAGCAGGAGGCTGAGGCAGGGTTGTGAGTTTGAGGCTAGCCAGCCTCAAAACCCAAGGGGCTGGGAACGCAGCTCGGTGTGAGGCCCTGCAACGAGGTGGCCACAGCTCTGGGCAACACTTCCTGAGCAGCTCGAGGGACCAAGGAGGACTCGCTCCTTCGAGCAAGAGGCACTTGCCGACGTGCGGGAGACAATGCGTAACTCCAGGTCGGGCTGCGATGAGGCCTTAGCCAAGCCAGCGAACTGTCAGAGGGACCAACAGTGCAGAGGACTGCCCGCTGTACGTCCTAACAGTGAGCCATTACTTTAACATCCTGTCTCTGGAGTCGCCTGGCTTAGGTGTTTGCTGTCCATGGAGTCCATACTGTGTGTCCTGTGTCTGGTGCCTCACCGAGCACGGCGTCCTCAAGGTCTGTCTGCGCTGTGGCAAGTGTCATAACCAAGTGGCGTCCTGGCTGTCAGTGGGCCTTGCCATGTGTCCCTCTGTGGATACTGGGCAGTGTCCACTGCCTGGCTGCTGTGAGCACCGTGTGTGCATCACTCTTCAACTCCCACCTAGAGGCAGCGTCCAGGTCTCTTTCAGGAGCCACCAACTGACTGCTTCACAGTCACTGTCTGTTGTCCCTGTTTGGTCACAGCACGCTGTGGGTGGGAGGGGACGCTCCCTGAGGTCCATTTGTCATTCCTCACTCATTCCTGTTTATCGAGGAGTTTCTCTGCTGGGTAGGACATGGGAGGCAGCCAAACGCACTGCTGCAGATGAGTGACCACGGCTGGGTGACAGTCCCCGGCCACCCTTGGTACTGGTTGGTGGCTGTCAGCTTCCTAACTCATTTTCTGCACTCCTAAGCGAAGGGAAGCCAGGTCAGCAAGTCTCTCCAAACCATTGGGCTGTCATGATGGGCTTCTTTTCCATGCAACATGGTTTCCCCAGAAGAGGATTGAAGAGGTGTGAATTGCTCCTGTACCATGAGGACATCCGCTGTATGGAGGCGGGTGACTGGTTTCCAGTAGCACCTCCAGACCCCCTGGCACTCCTGTGTTGGGCGTCCAGGCAGGCCCACAGCCCCGCTGGCCCTGAGGAAATGCCCTGCTCAGTATCCAGGCCGGGGAATCCGCTGCCCCAACTCATGCCGCCCACCTGGCCTAGCCTGTTCCTGTCAGGAAGTGGCACTCATCTCCTGCCCTTTACTGTGGGTGCCTGGTGGTTTGGGCAAGGGGGTGCTATGAGGGAACTTGGCACAAGTGAGAGGCAGCTTGGGGCAAGGATGGCTCCCTGCCCGCCAGACCCCCAAAACACAGGCACCTGCTGATGCCTGCCAGGGGGCAGGAAACAAGCCAGGCGAACACACAGCGGTGCCTTTGCTCTGGCCTCCCCAGGCTCAGGAAGTTCACCGGCCTTGACACACCTAAGTCACACCTGGACAATACCACACAGAGTCGTTCTCCTTCCTTGGCAAACTGGGAAGGGGTCGCCAAAGGCATGTACCTCTCTTACTGATGACGAGGGGGTGGTGACTTGAGCACACACAGCACCCTGAGAGATTGGCACACCCATGTCTCACTGCCTGTGTCCTGATGCAGGGCACGACTCTGCCCTGCCAGGGGACAAGAAGTCACCTGGTGGAGCCATCATGCTGGGGACACTGTAAGCAGGAAAGGACTTTGGAAGCAGACAGGACTCAAGACAGACAGTGTGTTTTAGGCCCACAGCCCTGCTAAGGCCTTGACCTGGCACCAGTGCTGAGCTTGGCCTAAAAGAACCCCAGGTCCAGCAGGACATGGATGCCACATCCTCACCCGAGCCTGTATCACTCTTCTGGCCACTCCTGGGCTGCATCCTCTTGGCGGACAGGAAGCTATGGCATGTAAGATGCCACAAACACACACACACACACACACACACACCCACCCCACAACACAGGGCTGGCATCTGAGCTGGGCCAGGGCTGCAGAGCATGCTCTTGGGGTCAAGAATCTAAACGAAACCAGGTGTGGCAAAGGCCAGTAATTCCAGTTATCTGGTAGTTTGAAGCAGGAGGATCATGAGTTCAACCTCAGGCTGGGCAACTTAGTGACCTGGGAAGACCTTGTCTCAAAAAAAAAAAAAAAAAGCTGCCAGGCATGGTGGCACACATCTGTTATCACAACACTCCGCAGGACAAGCTAGGTTTAACAACAGTTCAAGGCCAGCCTGGGCTACACAGTTCAAGTTCACCCTGAAATGCATAGCGAGACCTTGTCGTAAAACAAACAAACAAGAAACACCATGCTGAGGATCCAATTCAGTGTCAAGGCCTTGGGTCCCATCCCAGTGCAGACAGGGACAAGGGTAGGAAAGGCAGTAGTCAGGTCAATCTGAGAAAAGCTCGAAGCCTTAAAGAGTATGGGAGGGCCAGGCATGGGGGCTTACGCCTGTATTCCCAACACTTAGGAGGCAGAGGCAGGAGGACTGCTGCAAATTTGAGGCTTGCCTGGGCTACACAGTAAGTTCAGGGCCAGCCTGAACTCCACTACAAAGCAAGATCCTGTCTCAAAAAAAAACTAAAAATAAATAAAGAGTATGGGAGAGATCAGGACATATGTGGGCTCCTGGACAGAGGAGCTTCTGGGAAAGAGCACTTGCATCTTGGCTAGCAAGGACACTGTCTTGGTGATCACAGGCACATCCTCAAGGGTTGGGTAGGGGTCTGTGTCTTTCCTTTTTATACGCACATGTGAGTAGTAGTACTGGGGACTGAACCCAGGGTCTTTGTACTAAGCTACACTCCTAGCTCTTTTAATTTTATACTTTGAGACAGTCTCACTACATCACTAAGCTTTTCAGGCTGGGCTTCAATTCACAATCCTCCTGCCTCAGCCTCTCAGAGCGCTGGGATAACAGGCATCCCCCATACTGGCTGGCTTCTCCTTTTTCTCTACGCATTCAAAACTGCTCTAAGAAACAAACCTATTAACCTAAAACAAAAGAAAGTAGCCTGTAGAATCATAAAGAATTCCTGGCTCCCTCCTCCTCCTGCTGGGTGGCTCTACTATCCCCAGAGTGCTGCTCAGCCACTGTACCCTGCAGAGGCGGGAGGGAGGCCACCCACGCCTGAGAGCGTGCGGCGGTGGTTCCCACTGTGTTCTGTCACCTCTGGGCACAGCTGCTGTGCCTCCTACTCCCTGGTAGTCTGTACCGCTCTGGAGCACACCAGATGTCACCTGAGCAGAGCAACATGTTAGTTCTCTCGCACACTGACAATTAGTCAGGACTCAACCCCGAGCAACTAGGGCCAACTGCAGGGAAACGCAGCAACCTTCGGGGCCAGCCGTTCTCAGAGCCACCCATGCTGGGAAAAACCAGGGCGCTCACTCACCCAGAGTGGAGACTCGAGGGTGGATGCTATGGCACCCAGTGCATCCTATGGGATCCACTCCTGCGACATCCTGGAGGCAATGCTCAGGCCTTCTCGGGTAAATGGCTCATTCCCCTTGTGCTGAGGTCACGGAAGTGGACCTGGGGTGAATTTTACTCTAGGCAAAATATCTCAGTGCCCTTTTTTTTTTTTTAAAGGCAGGGTCTCACTCTGTAATTCAGTCTGGCCTTGAATTTACTATGTAGTCCAAACTGGCCATGAGCTTAACTGTGATCCTGCCTCTGCCCCAACAGCTGGGATTACTGCTGTGCTGCATCACACCTATTATTATTATTTTTTTTTTGGAGACAGGGTCTCGCTTTGTAGTTCAGGGTGGCCCTGAGCCCTCACTCTGTAGCCCAGGCAAGCCTCGAACTCAGCAATCCTCCTGCCTCCGCTTTCCAAATGCTGGGATTACAGGCATGAGCCCCGCATTGTGGTATGTGGTACTGATTGCTGGTGGGTGTGAGTCACCATACCTGGTATTGTTGTATGTGGTTAATGGATCGAACCAGGGACTGTGCACTTGCTAGGCAGGCACCAGAACCACTGAGCTAAATCTCTGGCCCCCATTATCATTTAGTTTTTGAAACGGTTGTTTTTTGCTCAGGCTGCCCTCAAATTTGCCATCCTCCTGACTCTGGCTCGAGTAGCTGGGATTATAGGCCCATGCCTACCACGCTCATCTGTATAGATTCTTTAAAAGATAAATACTTCATTCCCTTGAAATCTTCACATAGGGGAAGGCAATGGCCTTTTGAGGAGGTAAGGGACAGCTGGGAGTGCCTAGTGTGGGGTCCACTAGGAGCTGGCAGGTACCACTCATAAACCCAAATCCAGCACAGCTGGGGCAACTGCCCTGGAACTCAAGGTGTGCCTGGCCCAGAAAAGAAGTCAGGGCTGAGCAGTTCCCATACCCCACCCAGGCTCCAGCTCTGGGCTGGGTCCCACAGTGTGTGTTTGGGATGCTCATGGCCTGTATCCTGACCAGACGGCACTGGTGACACCAAAGTATCACACCCTCCTCTGCTGAGGACTAAAATGAGGTATCAAAAATAAGACCTAGCTGAAAAATAAGCCCTAGCATGATTCTTCAGTATGCTTGTAATATAAGCCTGACCACCAAATAAGCCCCAGTTAAGATCATCAGCCAGATGGATGGAAGCATTACAGGATATACACTGCAACACACGACATATTGAATGATTAAATAATGTTAATATGTAATTAAATATAAGTATGTAATATTGAGATTAATGCTTAGATGATAATATACATTATAAGTATTTGTAAATATCCAAGCTGGTGCCTCTGGATGAAGGATGAATGCCTATGTACACAGAGAACTTGAGTTATCCCTAAATGACAAGGGTATAGACAACACATGAATAAGGCACACGCTATCTAATATGAGTCTTCACGAATCAGTATGTCATATGTTGTAACGATGCATGACCAGCAGCTGCATGGACGGAAAGTGTTCACTTGAGAACTCTTGCTGGACACCAGTGATTGGTCCAATGGCTCTATAGGAAATACAGTTGTAAAAAATTCATGCTGGAATTCAGGGTTTGAAGAGTTATGACAATGTTTAGAAGATACCATGATTGTATTTGAATAAATGCAGATTCCTGTACATAAATAAAGGTAGGCTTTTTTTTTTTTTTTGAGACAGGGTCTTGCTTTGTAGTTCAGGCTGGCCCTGAGCTCACTATGTAGCCCAGACATGCTGGGATGACAGGCCTGGCACTGTGGTATGTGGTATTGACTGCTGATGGGCGTGAGTCTCCATGCCCAGCATTGTATGTGGTTACCAGGATTGAACTCAGGACTTTGGGTTTGCAAGGCAGGCACTGGAACCGCTGAGCTAAATCTCCGGCTAAAGGCAGACTTTCAGGCTGGCCCTGAGCTCGCTATGTAGCCCAGGCAAGCCTTGAACTCACAGTGATCCTCCTGGTTCTGCCTCCCAAGTGCTGGGATTACAGGCATGAGCCAGCATGTCTGGCAGGTAGGCTAGTATTTGTAAAAAGAAAAAAAAAAATAGGACATACCCTGAAAATAAGCCATACTGAGTATTTTGGAGCAAAAATTAGTACAAGACTTGGCCTTATTTTCAGGGAACTACAGTGACAGCCAAAAAGGAAAGACACAATGGGCCTCTTCTGACCAAGTGTGACAGCATACACCAATAATCCCAGCACTCAGGAGACTGAGGCAGGAAGATACCCATGAATTTGAGGCCAGCCTGGGTTCACAGTGAGTCCAAGGGCAGCCTGAACTACATTGCAAGACCCGGTCTCACCTCTCTCCCTGCAAAAGAGGTTCAGGGCCAGGGATTTAGCACATTGGTTGTGGGGTCTGCGTCACAAGTGCAAGGTCCCAAGTTTGATGCCCAGTAACCACATATCACAACGGTGGGCATGGTGACCCACGCCTGTAATCCCAGCACTCAGGAGGCAGAGGCAAGAGGATTGCTGTGAGTTTGAGGCTTGCCTGGGCTACACAGTGAGTTCAGGACCAGCCTGAACCATAAAGCAAGACCCTGTCTCAAAAAACAAACAAACAAATAAATAAAATAGGTTAAGGGAGGAGTATTGGCACAAGTTCAAGACCAGGTTAAGCTACAAAGCAGTAGCCTGTCTCAAAAAAACAAAACACAAGCAAAAAAACAAATCACAAAGCATGCCTCAGCCTGCCCACGAGTGCCAGTGTCCTCCCTGTGTTCTACGTGTCCAGCTCCCTGAGTAGCAGGCCCTGCACCATGACCAGTGGTTCGACAAGACCTGAGCAGCCCCTTTCAGAGCTCTGAGTGGCCAGGCAGCCTGCTGGTGAAGGTGTGCTGCTCTTCCTATACAAGAGGCTCAGAGAGGGATACAGCAGAGATCAGAGCTACCTGGCTGGGAGCCTGGGCACAGCCCCTCTGGCCCACTCCCTCCACACCTGTGGAACTCACCAGGAACATCCACTGTTCACTTTTGTTTCTGGACCCCAACTTCCCACCTCACCATCTGGCCACGAAGGCTGATGCTGGTGTCCACCTGATGGTCCCAGTGGCGTGAGCTGTGCAGGGTTACCTCCTACTCCACGATCTTTCCCGTTCTACTTGCTACCTGGCTGCAATACCCCCAACCCTACACCTACAGGGCGGCTGGGCTAACCTGCCCACCCAACTGCGATGGAGGGAAAATTCCGGGGCCACGTGGGGTTCTCAGTGGTAGCAGATCTGGCATGTGCTGGGTTATAACACACCAGGGCACGGGTCACCCCTTTGGCCTCCAGCAGATCCCATACCATGCTCACAGAGGCTGAGGCCAACGACAACCAGCACCCAACAACAAGCAAGGAGGAACCGTGTCCTAGAGTACCACGTCCCCTGGGCAAGGCAGTCAGGCACAGCAGGAGTTACCTGCCCATCTACTCTCCTTGCATGGCTCTTCAGCCCACAAATGCCTGGTGATCACTGGCCCTGTCCCTGAGCCCCATGGAGCCCTCAGGCCGGCATGTGCAGAGACCCACCTGCCCCTGGCAACAGACAAGGGTGTGGTCAGAGAACAGGAGCCATCTGGGAACAGCAGGCCCAAGGACATTACAGCTTCCCCACACCTGGCCCTGCACACCTACCACACACAGGAGCCAGTAGCCCCACACTCCAGCTTCCGATGGGGCTGGGGCTGGTCACAGCCCAGGCTGGACAGTCAGTCATGAAAACCTGTGACCAGTGATACGGAGGACCCTGGCCCAGCAGGATGGTGTGAGATGATGGCAGGAGTCACTGAGGGATACAGCAGAGATTAGAGCCCAATATGTGCACCCATGGCCACCAATCACTCTCTGGCCTGGAGAGAGGCTTCCAGCCACACCTGGGGAGACAGTCATGCTGGGACCAGGCGGGGGGGGGGGGGGGCAGAAATGCCAAGATTAGTCTTGGCTGGTTCTCACCTAGACTAGGCAGAAGATGGCCCCTCATCCTAACCCCAACCCCACAGTGTTCACTGTCTAGCCAGCTGGCCGGACAGCAGCAGGGCTCAAGTAGGAAGTTACCTCACAATAGCCCAGGGAAGTGCTCCTCTCTCTGGAGACTGCCCAGCGAGTTACCTGCCCTCTTCACCTTGGGATCCTCCATCTTGCAGGGCCCTGGCTGCATCTGGCTCACACGAGGGCCTTGGGAAACCTCATTCTCTGTGACTCTGATGTCACAGTCCCTGGCTGACATCACCAGCACTGCCCAGAGCCGGTGCTAGTGTGAGGGCCACAGACTGGAAGGACTCTCTCTGGGGCTTACCCCTGCCACCATCTGGATACCACACCCTGGAAGCGCCTAGTCCTGGTATAAGCCTGGCTGTGGCCATTCCCCTCTGCCCCACCGTCTCAGTGGCCACACTGAATGACAAGGCGTAAGCCTCCTCCCCGCTCCTGTGTGCCTGAAGCACACCAGCACCATGAGCTCAAGCTGCAGCTTCTGCACCTGAGCACCCCAGTGGGACTCACGGCCCATCCCCGGGCTGCAGCAACCAGTGTGGAGCATCTGGGGCTCCTGGCAGACAGGAAGGAAGGAAGCGCCCAGCCTGACCGCAGGAGCTGGCCCCACCCTCACAGTCAATGTGGGGCCAGGCTTCAGGGCTTTCTGCGTGGCATCATTAACACTGGGGCACCTGAGGATTCCTACAAGCAACTTAAAGGAGTAAGAGATGGGGCCTGGGGTGGAAAAGCTGCACGGGAAGACAGTGACATTCACCACCAGGGACACAGGAGGGACAAGAAGAGAACTGGGACTGTCCCCTGCTCCCAGCAGTCACCATCAGAACACACTCCTGCTGAGGCAAGTGGTGTAACCAGCTCCTCCCCAGCTTCTAGCACTGACCTCTCCTTTTCTCCCTACTCTTGAGTATGGATGTCACTGTGAGCAGAGTCCTAGGACCTCAGTGGGGTAGACGACCATGAGACACAGTCCCTTGGGGTCAGTAGAGTCCCTCCATCTACAGGCTCTCCCCTGGGGTGATCCTGTCCCTGGGGGACCCTGGGTAATGGTTGTCTCAGGACATGTGTGGCTGGCCAGGATCAGGTGGAGGCCAGGGACATTGCTCAGCAACCCACAGGGCCCAGGACACCCCTATAGGGAATGACCCAGCCTCAGTGTACAGAGCTGGGGAGACCTGGGCTAAGGAGACCAAGGTCCCAAACTTGTGCAAGTGGCTCGATGTACCACAGAGACGTGTGGGAAAACAGGAAGGCGTGTCATCATAAGCAGAAAAGGACAGGTGTAGAAAGCTACACAGCAGGTAACAAAATGCCAAGGGAGACAAGGGAGCTAACTGGTAACCACAGTCCATGGTGGGGGGACAAATTTTCATTTTCTTTTTCAGACAGGGTCTTTCTATGTAGTTTAGACTGGACCTGAACTCACTTTGTAGTCCAGATTGGCTTCGAACTTGGAGTGCTCCTGCCTGAGCCTACCAAGTGCTGGAATTACAGGTCTGAGTCACATCTGGCTCAAATTTTCATTTTCTTTCCACTATTTTTTGTATTTCCCAAAACACCACAAAGATCATGAGCTCCACTCACAGCAGAGTTTGCACTGAAAGCCAGGCCTGAAAGCAGCTTTTGTGGCTGAAGGGGGTAGCTAGCACACGCCTGAGGACCAGCCAGCCACAGGTGGAGGCTTCCTGTGCCTTGAGGGGAGTCAGTCACCCAGGTGCCACAAGGCAAGCCCCAGCAGGCCCAGGAGACTCCCCAACAGAGGACCCATGGGGGAGGTATCTTCAGATAGAAGGGTGGGTGGGTCCAGTAATCCTTCAGGAAATGTAACCATGGTGAACAATCAGGAAGCACTTTGGTGGACTGATTTTACAGTACCTTTTCTCTTTTTGTTTCTGGGGACTGAACCCAAAACCTCTTATTCAATCCCTTCAGGCCCATATTTTAAAAAACAGTACAAGTAACAATATAAAAATTAAGTATGCATACATTACTTTTACAAAAGCCAAAATGAATGTGAGACTTAATTCTGAGGGAATAGCCACTCCAGCAGGAACCCCAAAGGCCCAGAGCACAGCAGGGACTGACTGTGCCTACACCAGGCCTTACCTCAGTGGGGTTCACACAGGCCAGATTCAAATGCCTGGCCTCTGTCTGCGTAAAAGCTGAGGTGACATGTGAACAACAAATAAAGCTGCCACAAACAGCACCACAGAACATGGCAGGATCTTATAGGCCTGAGGCATCCAAGTGCTTGGCTCACCTCCTACATGGGGGTGAAGGGACAGTGCTGCATGACTTTGATGATGGGGATGACCCATAAATATTTCAGAGGAATGCAGGGATGGAAGTACAAGACACCAAATGCGGCAAGGCCAAGCAGACGAGGCAGGGCTGTGGGAGCCTAAGGCCAAGGATTTAGTTCAGTGGTTCTGGCACTGCCTCACAAGCACAAGGTCCTGAATTTGATTCCTAGTACCCCCCCGAAAAGCACATCCAATAAAAGGGTGCTTGTATTCCCAGACTCACTTGTGTCCCTAAACTTGGACAAGCACATCCCTTGACCATGCACACCAACTCAAGTCATACACAGAAGTCCATTTCACTCTGTGCTGGCCACCCTTGCCCCAAGACCCCCAGATCACCATGGCAACTGGGGACCCAGAAACCGTGTCAGTGCAACTATCAAACAGAAAAGGACAGCCATCACTACGGTCACACAGAATTCCTGGGGTGCCTCAGAAACAAATTTCCTGAAGGTAGGCCCTCCAGACTGCATCCTCACCTGATCTCAAATTTGGGGGCTCTGCCTACAGATCCAGGCCAGGTGTGGCAGGGCTGTGTTCTGGAGCGCAGGCATTTCTGTAACTGAGGGGTTCTGTAACACATTTCACATTGAACCACTAATGCCACATGCTTGGCTGTTGCAGCAGGCAGCTGGTACTACTAGTGGTATGAATGATCTAATCGCTGTCATCTTTTTTTTTTCAGACAGGGTCTTACTTTTTGTAGTTCAGGCCTGCCCTGAGCTCACTATGTAGCCCAGGCAAGCCTCGAACTCACAGTAATCCCCTGTCTCTGCCTCCCAAGTGCTGGGATTATAGGAATGAGCCACCACGCCTGGCCCAGTGGTACTGATTGCTGGTGGGTGAGTCACCACACTCAGTATCGTTCTATGTGGTTACCAGGGATAGAACCAGGGAACTTGCACTTGCTAGGCAGGCGCCGGAACCACTGAGCTTAATCTCTGGCCCTGTTATCTTTTTACTAATAAAACTAACTAAAAGTCTACAAATGGGTCAAATTTAGTTGCTTAAGTTTAAATAACTGTCCATAAATACAATGAAAAATTACAATAAACATTTACTTACTCCACTAAATTAATTTTTTTTTTTTTGAGATAGGGTCTGGCTTTGTAGTTCAGGCTGGTCCTGAACTCACTATGTAGCCCAGGGAAGCCTCCTGCCTAAAAGAAATTAATTTTATAGCCATGAGTAGTTTATCAATAATTCTTTTAATTACTTTGAAACAAGGTCATGCTACACCGTTCAGGCTGGACCCAAACTCACTACGTAGCCCCAGCTGGCCTCGAATTTGCAGTGATCCTCCTGCCTCAGCCTCCCAAGTACTGGGAGCACAGGCATGTGGCACCATGCCCGGCCTAATTCTCAAAATTTTAACTTGAAACTATTACAAGTATACTACTGCTGGTATATATAATTTGCTTTGCTAAACTTTTGTGCCACAAGTTAGCTATATTATTTTTTTATACCATTTTAACATTTTCTTTAAGAATTGTAACATGATGACATTCGGTCTTCTAAATCAATGCCTTTCTTTACATTATCGTAATCTAAGGACTCCTGAGAAGCGGTACAAACCACCCAATGGGACACTTGTGCATGCATATACCACCAGTGGTTCAAGCCAGCAGACCGATCAAATTCAAATCAGAGCTCCCAGGCAGCAAGACAGTCGAATTATACCCTTGTTGTGAACGTGTTAAACACAACTCTATTAAGCCTCCAAGGAGACTTCTGCATCAAGTAAACTTATGAGCTACAATAAATCCTCGGGCTGATGAACTGGCACACTTATAATCTGATCACTATGGGAGGCTGAGGCAGGAAAATTGCAAGCCTGGTAACCTAGGAAGACCTTGTCTCAAAATAAAAAATGAGGGTTGGGGATGTAACTCAGTGGTGTCACGCCTGCCTAGCAAGTGTAGGGTCCTGAGTTTGATCACTGATACTAAAAAAACTAAATAAATAAAAGGGCTGGGGATAGAGCTCAGTCTAAAGGCCCTGGTTCAAGTCACAGTATCTGTAGAAAAAAACTCATCTTCTGTATCTACTTTTGTGTTTTAGACAGCTGGACAGCCTTAGATCCCTCCATAACTCCAGGTGACCCAAGACCATTTTCAGGCCGTGCTGGGCCATCCCAGATCTCTGAGGTCCTCACATTTGGCCTTCCTCCAAGGGCCCTGGAGAAGCAGAGCCCAAGCCCTTGAAGAATGGGATCTGGAGACTCCTCTGCCTCTTACAGAGCTCTGGCAGGTCTCAGTCTCAGGGACAGTTAAGTGGCTGTCACACCCTCAGGATCAGTATAGCTCAACCAGGGACCTCTTATCTACCTCCCTCCACCTGGGAGGCTCTGAGCTGCTGTTTGCACCTTCTCCAGAGAGGTGTCCCTGGGGTCACAGGCCACCCAGGAACCTCTGCTCCTCCCCACACCACAGTCCATCCCTGGCCCTTGCTGGGCACTCACGTCTCTCCTCCAACACAGCCTGGCTTGAGTCAATGACCTCTACAGGCAGCATCACAGGGCTGGACTATGGCAACATGGGAAAGAGCTTAGCAGAATCTGTTATTTAACAGGATACAGCCTCAAACTGTCTCTGGCTCCTGGTGTTCAGCCATCCAAGAGGTGTGGGGCATCAGGGGTGCGTCCTGAGGATCTCAGAGACAGGACGATCCAGGCAAGGAGAGCCTATGTGGGGCTACACCTTGTCTGGGTTCCATGGTACAGCTTATTCCCAAGTGCAAAGGAGCTCCCTGTGTCCAAGTGAGAAAGAGCCACTCTACACCTGCTCGGAAGCACCCTGGAAGGATACCCGCAGCAGAACGCAGCCCAGGGCAGTTCTGTGGACAACTCAGTGGGAGGGAGGCCATGGTGGAAGGGCTGCTGCAAGGAGAAGAGCGGTCCCCTTCTGGGCCTAAGCAGTGAGCACCTAGCTACCCCCACCTGTGACAGGTCCTACAGACACCCAGGGCTCACGCAGGACTCCTGAGAAAGGGTGGCAGCAAGTGGACCCTGGCAAGATGAAAAGGTTGTCTAGATTTCTCAGACTGGGCCCATGAGAGCCAGCGGTGGATGTGGGGCAGGAAAGGCCTGTCTGACAGCAGTGAGCTCCCAGACTTCGGTCTAATTGCACCCCATCATCTCTGTCGGCCTGGGATGTCCCTCTGCCCAAGATGCAGGAGCTGGGATGTGAGCAGAAGGAGGAAGACATGAGCAGAAGAGGGAAGGCGGCTGTTGGGAGCCACACTGAACTGCTCAGAAAGGCGCTCAGCAGCAGGCAGTCCCAGGGGTCACCCGAATGTTCCAGGTGTACTTTCCCACACTCCAGGAGGTGGAGATGATCTGCCGGACCCATGAAATGCCCCATCTTGAAGTTAGCCCCAGCCTTAGGGCACACAATGACTGTACCCCAGCCAGGGGACCAGAACGGGGTTCCCCCAGCCCCATCAGGTCCATCAACAGGAACCCTGAGTGTGAATGCCAGTGCGGTGTGGCTTGCACAGCTGCAGGACAAGCAGAGGGGACAAGAGCAAGCAGACCGAACACCAAGAGGATGGGAACAGGTCCTCGTGGACCCCCACGGCCATCAGATCGTCAGCCAGCTTCCTATGCATAAGCCCTCCTTGCTCCACCCAGCAGCACCACAGGGCACCAAGGGCCCCTCTAGCCCACAGGGTGGCAAGTCCCCCTGGGGAGCTGCAGCCACCTCATCAAATCCACATAGCACAGGTCCCAGAAGCCTCTAGGATAAGCTACACATTTCGAGGACCCTCCTAGACCAACCTGTGCTTACTCAAACATCCCCATGCTTGACTGCCCATTGAGCAGAGTTACTGTCTGCCTGGTGTATTGTTTCAAGCCTCCAGAACCTAGCCAATACCAACAGGTATCTATCAGCATCTGCCCAGGAAGATTCACAGGCCAGCTAGACAGGCTCTGCCCCATTACTCCCCACGAGGCTTGGCTCCCAAGGACAAGGCGCAGTCAAACATAAGTATGGCCACCAAGCCTTGCTGGGTGTTGGGCATAAAACTGAACCTTGGCCAAAGCCACAGCGGCTGTCCCTGCCACCCCCATCACCACAACGCAATGCAGGGTTCCTGGTTCCAGGGCCACCTCCACAAGAACCACCTGCTTACAGATTATGGGAAAGCAACACTCTGCCCAAACCCACCTGCCTGCTCCCACCTGAACCTCACAGGACATCCGGGTCCAACAGCCCCCACAGCCAGACCTCCCCCACTTCCTCCTGTCCTCTTCCCACAGCACAGGCTGCTCAGCCAGGACCTCAAAGGACCCAGAGGCGGGAGGCTGGTTAGGATGGCTCTGCAGGGACCCAAAAGCAAATCACACACAGGTTTCCTCTTGGAAATTCCCAAGAAAATGCCCACTGTCTCAAGTGGCTGCACGGATATGTGTCCAGTGACAGACAGTACAGGCCAAGGCCGGGAAGGGCCCCAATGCACCAGCAAGTTCCCACAGACCCAAGGGGTGCCACGTCTGTCTGGAATGCCACACAGCTGTCCTGACTTCCAAATTAATGGCTGGCATGCTGGCTTCCCCAAAGCCTGGTGGGAGCAGATAGGCTTTCAATTAAAAAGGCCTCACCTACTTCCTTTGGCAACCCAAAAGTAATTACTGTATAATTAAACAAGGATAAGAAAAAAAGCAGAAGACACTTGAATCGGTAATTCCAGGAGTTCCATCTACATAAAGTTACACACAGCTATCGACATTACTGAGCTGGCCTTCCGGACGGGTCGAGCCCACAGCAACCATCTGTCTCTCATTCCCCTCAGAGGAACTAGGACCACTACATCGGACAGGAGGCTGTTTTAACCAACTATAACTGGGACACATTCAAACCACCCGTGGCACAACGACCACAGCAAACCCACCGGCCTCGATCCACCACTTTGGGCAGGAGCAAGCTCCTTCCGCCCCACCATCTGGCTGGACACAGCTGGAGACTCAGCTGGTCTCTGGGCCCCACAATTTGGCTCTCCCGAGGAACTCCAGTTCACCAGCCTGAAGCACCCCTCCTGTTCCCTCCCAAGAGCGGTTCCCAGGCTCTCACCATGGGGGCTGAACACTACCATCTAGGCCCTGGAGACCCGCGGCAGGCGTGAGCACGCCTGTAGGCTCTCCAGGTGCTGTCTGGGAAATTCATCAGGCAATGACGCCCAGCTCTGGTGGAGACGCTAGCCGAAAACAAAAACAAAACCACTGGTGCCGCTGCAGCGAACTTCCCCCTTTCAAATCTGCGGGCCCGGCATACAATCCGTTCTCTTCCACAGGCCCCCGGGCCACCCCACACTACTTACTGATCTCCCGGAGTGGTGGCTGGGTTTTCCCCTACACTGGTGAGGGCTCTGTACCCTCCCTCAACTCTCACACCCAACAGCTCCCCCAGCTTCCCGGCCACAGACACCCACAGAGAATCCTTCAGAGACCCTTCATCTCCCCAGGTGGGATCGGAAGAGCCCACAACCCTGAGTCCAGGCAGACGGACTTGCAGACAGACGTTCAGGCCTAGGCTTCTCTCAGTGAAAAGAGAAAACGTCGGCCTCCACCTACTCACAACCCTCCAGGGCAGCTTCCTGCAAACAATGCCATCCGGAGGAGGCCGAGGGAATCAGAACCAGCTGCCCTCACAGCCGGCCTCGCCCAGGACACACGGTCCTCGATCAGGTCCTTTCCAGCCCCTACCTTAAGAAAGTCATTCCCCCAGAAAGTTAGGCAGAGGGGCCAAAGCAGGGACCTGAAGGGCTTGCCCAGGGGTCTCACCCCCCCCCCTCAAAGATCCGTGTTTCCAGAAAACAAAGCCGGTGGCCAAAACGGAAAGGGAAGGGTGCAGTCAACCTATCTGGGAGTTCCCAGGCACGGGCTGCAACAGGTGTCGCCGACAGGAGCCCCCCCTCATTGCCCCAAGTGCTGAACTCTGATCTGCAAAGGCTTAGGAACCCAGGGTGGGAAGCAACTATTCCACTGAGGAAGAGCTGGGAGTGAGGAGGGACAGAACTCAGGCCTGCTATGTACCAGGCCATGAGGAGACCAGGTGAGCCGAGAGCTTCAGGTTAGGAGAACAATTGGGGGAGGGGAGTACATGTGGGCGGGCGGTTGGCTTTAGAACTAAAAAAGCAGAAAAGCGACAGGTGGGCTGGGTACAGCGGGGTCAGTGTAGGACGGCGGGGTCAAACAATGGTGAGGGTCCGATGCATGGGAATACACGGGAGAAAGGACCAGTAGATCCAAAGCAAAGGGTCGACGGGGAAGCGGCACAGAGGAACCCGGAGTGCGTGGTCGGTAAATGTAAGAGCGGGGAGGGGGGTCAGCATAGAAATGAGGGTCACTGAGGGACGCTGGGGTTCGGTGGGATCCCTAGCGAGGGGGTGCGAGTCACCAGGGTCCGAAGCTCGGCCTCAACGGGGCATAAGGGGCGGCGAGGTCCCTAGCGCCGGACCGAGGGTCACTGGAAGATTCTGGGTCCGGTCTCAGGGTCCGCGGGTAGTAGGAGACGGCGGGGCGGGGCCGTGGGACCCGGTGGGGTGGGGGTGGGGCCCCAAGTCGCCAGGCGGGTGCGCGCGTCGTTACCTGCGCTCCGCCTGGGGCCCGCGGGCGGCGACGGCCGGCTTCAGCAGCGCGGCGTCCCCCGCTCCGGGCCCCGTGCGCGCTCGCGCTCCGGCTCGGGCTCCGGCGCCTGCTCGGGCCCCCGTTCCGGATCCCGCGCCGCCGGGGCCGGCCTCGACATGTTCGGCGGGAGGGCCGGGCTCGCCGCTCCGCCGCGCCCGCTCTGGGTCCCGCGCGCCTTACGCCGCCAGCGTCGGCCAGCGGGGGGCGGTGGCCTGCGCCCTACAATGCGCAGGCGCGACAGGGCCGCGGGGCGCGCACGCCGTACATGTCACAGCGCAGGGCGGGGCCTAAACTGGCCCAGACGACGGGCGCGCCGCTTTGCGACAGCAGGGGGCGCCGCACGACGACTGCTGCACTTTGCGGCCTCTCAAAAGTCGTCCCCGGGAACGCCGGGGTCGCGCAGCCGCGGGGTCGCGCACGGCCAGAAGAAGGAGCCAAACTACTTCTACACCCTCTTTGGGGCGGGGCTTCGACCTCACTCTAGACCCCGCCCACCGTCGCCATGGCGACGCGTGGCTGGTCGCCCTGGCGCCACCCTGCCGCCGCGTCTGTGACGTCATGGTCTCGCCACCTGACGTCATGATGGGCGGTTCCGGGGCGTGTCCTGAGTGGGCGGAGGCAGATGGTCTTTGGGTGTCTGGGCTCGGGATAGAGAGGTAGGAAGCCAGAGGAGGTTTCTAAATGGTTTCCTTGACCAGGAAGGGTAATACTCCTAGAATAATAATGAATGCCAAAAAATTTATAAATAAAAGGAGGGTAGTATATAGAGAGAGAAGGCAGGCGCAGTGTAGTACGCATATAATGCCAGAACTTCGGGAGGCTGAGACAGGTTTCAGTATAACCAAGGAAATTTAGCCAGATTCTCCCTCAAAATGTAAATGTAGAAAAAAACCCCTGGTCACCCTCTGGTACGTTGGCAGAAGAGGAGTGTTTGTTTCTTGGTACCCTAATTCGTGGTGATTTAAAGGATAGAGGAGATAATCTCAGCCCAGAGGTGACCGAAGGCCTCAAGGCCTTCAGCCTACAGCGGATCAGCTGAAGCCACTGGTCAAGTCTGTTGCTGGACCTCCCACACCAAGCTGGGACCCACCACCTAGCTGGCACGTAATGCAACTCTCAAAGTACTTGTTCAAGCTTTGTCTGCCACAGAGCCCTGCACTAAGCAAATGACTTGAAGAGGGGGTGGCTGGCCAGTTAGGTCTATCTCAGGGAAGGTCCTGGAAGGGGGAAAAACGGTTCCTGGCTTCCATGTGGACGCCACTGCCTCGCAGATGGGGACATTTTTAAATCAGAGGGCATATATCCATTCAGATGTTTGTGAAGTTCCTGCCAGGGGCTCTTCCAGAAAGGTGAGGTGGCTGTTGGCATCTCCTGCCCAGGGAGTCTTCAGTCCTGGGAGGAGGGGAGGCCTGACAGGAAGTAAGCACAGAGGATGGTTTCTGTGGTATGATATGGCTGTGTGGAATGGTGCCCAGAAGAGGGCACCTTCTTTAGCCAGATGGCCAAGGAAAGCCAGAGCCTTTAGGGTCTGGAAAGTAAGCTTGGGAAGAGGGTTCCATGGCTGTGGCTGTGCTGTATGCATAGAGTGCTGCCGAGAATTAGGGAGAATTCACCCCCGGTGGGGAGGCTACAAGACGGTTCCAGGGGCCAAAGCCAGCTCTGTGAGTTGCCAGGACCAGGCATCCTGCAGTACCATAAAAGGCAAGCAGTGCTGGCCCTGACCCTTGTCCTCTTTTTGTCCCACTTGAAATGAACCCCCTTGGTAAGCCCAAGCCACAGTTTACTCTTGTATCTTCCTGATCACACTTTTCCTTCTGGAGGAGGTGCACCCCACCACACAGTGTGTTTACTGAATGTTAGCTTCTGCTTTGTGCCAGTGGGACCCAGCATGAGGGATTGCTTACTCTGGGTGCAGTGACTGTAAATAGCAAATGAATGGATGGATGGATGGATGGATGGATGGACCCCACAGCCCTCCCAGAATTTGCAGAACTCAAGCTCTTTTCTTAGACTTCCTCCCATTTGTGCCTCTCCTGGTATCCTTGGCACTCAGGAAAATATACTCTCAGGAGCTCAACTACAGAACCAGGCGGACCCTGGCCTCTTTTCTAAGGCTATCTGCACAGCTCGGATTATGCTCCTGGAAATGCGTGGCTTGTGAAGCTGAAAGGCTGCAAGCAGGAAGGCGAGGGCTGAAGCTGTGCCAGCCTGAGTGTGACCGTGGGCCAGTCACCCACTCTCTCTGGTCCTCAGTACTGTCATCTGTAAGTTGGGCTGCAGACGGGGCTCATGGGTATTTCGCCAGACTTGCATGAGTTAATGCATGGAAACCATCAGTGGAAGACCCTTCAGCTTTCCACAAACGAGTTTCTATCACATGGAATCTCTGAAGAGGCAGATGGCCTTCCACGCTTCCTCGGGTTTCACTGGGCCCTCCACATGCTTCATTCAACTTTAGTCACGGCGATGCCACTGGGGGAAAGCTGCCAGGTGAGTAGAGAACAGCCCATTAAGGGGTCTCAATAAAATAATGAGGACACTGTAAAGATGATGAGCTGCCCATCCCACTCCCTGTCTCCAGAAATGCAAACAAGATCAGAGCCTTGTGGTAAATCCCTGTGGGTCTGGGAGAGCAGCGCGACAGGAAGTGCCTCCTCCCCCTCTGTTCCTGTAGCTGTAAGACACACAGATAGTGTCTGTGCATCCTCTTGCCCAGACAAAGGACCTCCCCACCCAGGTCAGGTTTTAGGCTGCATCCGGGTGCCCTGGGCCAGTCCAGGCATAAAAAAGCACCTTGTCTTACACTTAATCAAACTGGACTAAATGAACATTGACTGAAGGCAGGCTTCTCTCCCCATCTGGTGCAGCCTGGGAGATTTAGGGGCTTGACATCACTTCCTGACAGAGACTCTGCTGTGTTCTACAGATGTGGAAACAGGTTTAGACACATAAAGTGAATTAAACACCCACCATGTCCTAGATTGGAACCTCTGACATGGCTGGCAGCAGCACCACCTCCCAGTATCATGTTGACACCTAGTGTCCTCACCTGGCCCCAGTGAAGAAGGGCACCAAACATAGGACAAAAAATAAAAGTGATTGGAACAAATCAGAGTCGTCTTTTTTCAGAAAATGAACTCCAGAGGGGAAACTGAGGCTGGGCAACAGAGAGGCTGTGAGAAGAAGAATGACAGCAGGAAGGAAGACATGGAGAGGGTGAGGGTGCAGAAGCACATGGCTGAATAGCCTACCTTCTGAACCACCCCTATCTGCACCATGTGGCCTCCTGGCAACCTCTAATTGGCCCAAAGTGAGCCAATCAGATCCTCTCCTGGGAATGTTGCCCATAGAGGAATCTTTGGTTCCTGTTTAGCATTAAGTATGAAGCCAATAGCAGATGTCAACCATTGTCTGGCTTCTCAGCACTTGTCCTCCCATTGTTTAGACAAGCAAGCCACCTTTTTTTTTTTTTAGATTTCTGGAACATTGGTATTTCAATCTTCAAACTGAGGAGGTTCCACTGAACCACATTGATTTCATCACCCTGAGTATAAGGGATACACTGCCCTAGCAAAGACCTCGTGAAGCCCCAGTGACAAACTACCTTTTCATCCCATGCCCTAGTGCCAAGATAGAGGGGAGAGTGGTGGTCCCCAAAATTCATGCTCATCTGAAACCTGGATATAGGGTCACTGCAGATATAACTACTTATGATGGATTCATAACCTGGGCATAGTGGTACATTCCTATAATCTTAACACTTGGGAGGCTGAAGCAGGACAATCACCAGATGTTTCAGGTCAGTCTGAACTACAGAGTGAGACCCTATCCCAAAAGAAAAAAACAAAAGCAACAATAAAAAAGATGAATTTGCCAAGCGTGGTGGCTCACGCCTGTAATTCCAACATTTGGAAGGCAGAAACAGGAGGATTACTGAGTTCAAGTTTTGCCTGGGCTACACAGTGAGCACTCAGGGCCAGCCTGAACTACAAAGCGAAACCCTGTCTCAAAAAAAAAAAAAAAAGATGAATTCGTATCCAGGTAAAGTGGCACATGCATTAATCCCAGCACTTTGGGAGGCTGAGGCAGGAGAATGGCACGTCCATCCAGCCTGGCAACGTAGGTGACCTAGCAAGACTCTGTTTAAAAATAAAAAGTAACAAAATAAAGGGAGGCTGGAGATGTAGGTCAGTTTGAAAGCCCTGCATTCCACACACAGCACAGGGTGGGGAGGGAAAAGAAAGGGAAGGAGACGACAGAAACATAAAGGAGAATCCATCCGAAGATGGTGGCCAAGACTGGAGTGATGTGACCATGAGCACAGGACTCCTGGAGCTCCAAGAGCTGCAAGGGGCAGGAAGGATCCTCCCCGAGAGGAGAGGCATGGCCCTGTGGAGAATTCTGCTGACAACCTGCCATCAGCTGCAGAACAGGGAGGATACTGAGCAAGCAGATGGGTAGTTGCCCTCACCCTGGGCCGCAGCATTTGGAGCACCTCTGATTACACAGGGCTTTCCTGCCTGAAGGGGCTGGGAGCCCAAGTGTGCCTGGCCAGCCCAGCAGCATCCCTTTGAGAGGAGAGGACAGTCCTGGGCATCACTTCACAGTTAGTTGGGATCAGACAGGAAGCAGCCCTGGACAGCAGGGGTCAAATGACTCATGTCCAGAACTGAAAAGACACATGATCCTGCTGCTTTCCTGAATCTGTTCCAGGGATGAGATGCCAAGCCAATTCCCAAGAGGGGCAGGGGGTGGTGGGAATCTCCTTTTGTAAAAGCACTTGCCTACCACGTGCAAGGCCCTGAGTTCTTCCCCAGTCCCAGCAAAAATAAATAAAAGGATGGAATTGGACATGACTTGAACTCCCAACTAAGTTTCTTCCTAGTACTACTTGACTGACTATTAATGTCTGGCATGTTCAGATGGTCATCATTGACTGATTGCTGATGTCTACCCTATGAAGAAACCATTGATTGATTGTGATGTCTGCCCAAGGCACAAAGTGGAAGGAGGGATCAGTATTTGTTGACTGATTACCAATCCTCTGACTTGTACAGAGCAGAGGAGGGGCTCATTGAGTTGATTGCTGATGTCTCTCCAATGCATACACTGCAGGAAGGCACCATTAGTCATTGATTACTGATGTTCTGTGCAAAGAATTAAGGAAAACATCATTGACTGATTGGTAATATTTGCCCTGTGCATGGGAGAGAGACAGGCATCACTTATTGATGGGTGATCGCTCCCTTGTGCAGAGTGGATAAGGGCACAATTGATTAATTGGTTCCTGATGTGTGCCCCATGCATAGAATTCAGGAAGGCATTCATTGATTGCTGAGGAGTGGACGAAAGCATCATTGATTGATTGGTTGCTGATGTCTGCTGTATGCCCAGAAGGGGTAGCACAGCTCATTTACCATGTGGGAGAGGGGGTTGGTAGCCCACTAAGATTGGTAATATGACAAGTATCTTTTATTTCCTCATTTCCTGTGTTTTTGTTTTTGAGACAGGGTCTCATTTTGTACTCTAGGCTGGCTTTGAGCTCAGTATGTAGATGCCCTTGAATGTGTATTCATCCTCCTGCCTCAGCCTCCCAAGTACTAGGGTTACAACCATGAATCATCATGCTCAGTTTATTTTCACATTTCACATCATCCTGGAGACTACAGTGACAATCCTGGAAGTATGGGAACGTGACCTTTGGGGGACAACAGTCTGAATTTGTAGCCGCCAAGCTCTGCAGAGTGAACTTTGCCCAGTGCTGTGTTCCCAGTATCCACCCAGCAGGGGGCAGAGGGACCGATAAGCAGAGCTTCCTTCTTAGCTCCCCAGCGCCCCAGTGGGAGACTGGGATGAGCAGGGTTTTCTGTAAGGAGAGCGTGGGAGGACTGGGTGGCCTAGGGATGCATAATGGGGGCACTGGGACCTGCCTGGCCACTCGGGGTGGGGGACCCAGAGGACAGGCAATTATGGGGAAGGATTGTGTCCTTCCTGGTAATTGTGAGGATCCTGGAGGAGGCTTGTCTTCCAGAGTCCTTTGGGGGGTGTATTTGTGACTGTTGTGTTCAGTGTGTACCATGTGACTATGTGTAGAGGGCCATGCATTAATGCTACAGGTCAACGGTGGAAGCCATGAGAGGTCAGGGAGGGGGTACAATGCTGAGGTCACTGGGGACCACCCCCACTTGTCCTTTCTGTCAGCTTCTTGGAAAGAAATGTGACCACTGACTCCAATATGTGTCCCTACCATGACACTGTCCTCTCTAAAGACGGAAGCACACAGGGTCACATGACTGTGGTCTCCTACCTCAGCCCCACGACCTCAGTGGACCTCTCCCTTCACTCCATGAGTGGCCAGGGTGAGGCATCTGTATTTCTGTACATGTATGTTGTGGTTGTGTGTGTTGCAGGTGCCTGTGGAGGGTGTAGCATGCTGATGTGGATAACATGTTTATGCATGTGTGTATATGTATTTTTCAAGGCACTGGGGATCAAATCTAGGAGTGTTCTACCCCTGAGCTATACCTCCTGCCCTGTTCATTTTTTATTTTGAAGTCACTGGCTCATTAAGCATCCCAGACTGCTCCTTGAACTTATGATCCTCCTGCCTCAGCTTCCCAGAGTGCTGGGATGACACGTGTACATCACTGCACTAGGCTAGGATTTAACTTTCTCTGGGGATATTTTACCTGCCATGGGCCTCTGGGAATCATTCTGCTCATTTGTCCGCAGTCTCATATAGTGGTGATGAAAAGTCCAGGGAGGGCTGGAGATTTAGCTCAGTGGTTCCTTTGCCTAACTAGCAAGTGCAAGGTCCCTGGTTCGATCCCTGGTAGCGATATACAACACGAGGCATGTGACTCAGGCCCACCAGCAATTAGTACCACACACCACAGTGCTGGGCATGGTGGCTCATGCCTGTGATCCCAGCATTTGGGAGGCAGAGGCAGGAGGATTGTGGAGTTCAAGGCATGCCTGGGCTACTCGGTGAGTATAGTTATATAGTTAGTGAGGTCAAAGCAAGACCCTGTCCCAAAAAAACAAAAACAAAAACCACAAAACAAAAACCTAAAAAAAAAATTCTGCTTAGCTGGGCCTGGTGGCACAAACCTATAAATGCAGCACACGGGAAGGCTGAGGGCAGAGGAATCGCTGCAAATTATTATTATTATTATTTTTTTGCAGTATTATACTAAAGAAGAGACCCAGAAATGTTCTACCATTGAACAACATCACCAGTACTGTTTTTTTTTTTTGCGTTGTTTTTTTTTTTTTTGAGACAGGGTCTCACTTTGTAGTTCAGGCTGGCCCTGAGCTCACTATGGTGCCCAGGCAAGCCGCCGCAAACTCAGCAATCCTCCTGTCTCTGCCTCCCAAGTGCTGGGATGACAGGCGTGAGCCACCACGCCCAGCATTGTGGTATGCGGTGTTGATTGTTGGTGGGCATGAGTCTCCACGCCCAGCATTATATGTGGTTACCGGGGATCGAACTCAGGACCTTGCACTTGCGAGGCAGGCACCGAACCACTGAGCCAACCCTCCGGCCCTTTTGCGTTATTTTTTGAGACAGTGTTTTGCTTTGTAGTTCAGGCTGGCCCTCAGCTCACTATGTAGCCCAGGCAAGTCTCGAACTAGGGAATCCTCCTGCCTCTGCCTCCCAAGTGCTGGGATTACAGGAGGGAGCCACCACACCCGGCCATTACCAGTACTTTTATCTTTTATTTTTTAGCAGTATATATTTGTTATACATATTGATCACACCATCATAGAATTTATTTATTTTTAGTTTTTGCCACAGGGTCTCGCTTTGTAGTCAGGCTGGCCCTGAACTCACTATGTAGCCCAGGCAAGCCTCGAACTCAGCAATCCTACCTCCCAAGTGCTGAGATTACAGGCCTGAGCCACCACACCCGACACTGTGGTATGTGGTACTGGGTACTGAACTGGGACCTTGTGCTTGGCAGGCAGACACTGGAAACACTGAGTTAAATCCCCAGGCCCCTGGGTATCTTACTTCAAAGAAGCCGGAGAGGGAGCATCTGTTCCTGAAGGCCGGGTATGTGATCCTACAGGGGCATCTGTCACCTTTGCACATTACAGGTTAGAGCCTCCGTCAGCTTCTGGGAGGACCCAGAAAGTGGTGATTATCAGGACATGAGAGTCACAAGGACCATCCCAGTGTCCACTCACAACAGCCTCTGCCTGTCATACGGCCTGCTGCCCTGTGCTGGAGGGCACACATAAAATAACTATCAAAGCATCCATCCAAAGCTTTGTGGCACATACCTGTCACGCTAGCTACTCCAGAAGCTGAGGCAGGAGGAGCACAAGTTCAATGCCAGTGGGGGCACCTCAGCAAGAGCTGTCTCAAAGGGCTGTGGTGTGGCTCACTGGTGAGCACTTGCTTAGCCTATCCAGGCCCTGGGTTCCATCCCCAGCATTACAAGAAGTAAAAATACTTATAACCCACCAGCGGATCATTCTTGCAGCCTAAGGTGACAAGGAACTGGGAATGAGCCAGGACAGGGCAGTGGATGGGATGCAGTCCCAGGCAGCCTTCCACAGAAGGTGGCAGCCGGATGTGGGGTGTCCTCGGACAGAGGAGACCATCTGGCACAAAGACATGGCTGGGTGGGGCAGAGCTGGTCAGAACAGTGTGTTCCAGTCACTCTTTGTGGCCCCACATTCCTGATGTGTGGCTTGGGGCCAAGGAATCATTTTGCCCCCCTGGAAGGAGGCCTGACAGATGCCGTGGGGGTTTCCAGGCACCGGGCTCAGGTGGGGAGGGGGCAGTGGTCCAGATCCTTGCTTTATCTGTTTATTTTTGGTACTGGGGATCGAACTGTGGACCTTGTGCTTGTGAGGCAGGTGCAGCAACACTGAAGCACACCCCGGCCCCCGACCCTTCTGCTTCCTGACATCCTTGCTGGGGATACTCATTGCTGTGCCTGTTTTCTCTCCCACCCATGGGGGGCGCACCTGCCAACTGCATGAGGCCTCAGGCACTCCTACGGCCCGTGCTGGGAACTTACCCTGGGAGCTCATTCTGCAAAGTCTGGAAAGGTGCTAGAACGGTGAGTTCCTGCAAGGAGATGTTTAAGTTTTGTTTTGGGGCATTGGGATTGAACCCCAGGCTTTTACACTGAGCCGCTTCCCCAGTCCTTTTTATTTTTATTATTATTTATATTTTTTGAGACAGGGTCTCGCTTTGTAGTCTAGGCTGGCCATGGGCTCACTATGTAGCCCAGGCAAGCCTCAAACTCCGCGATCCTCCTGTCTCTGCCTCCCAAGTGCTGCGATTACAGGCGTGAGCCACCATGCCCAGCCCTCTTTTTATTTTTTGAGACAGGGTCCATCTCACTAAACCACCAAGCTGCCCGGGCTGGGCTCAAACTTGTAATCCACTTGCCTCAGCGTCCCTCATGGTAGCAGAATGTGTTTTCTTCTGCAGTTTCACGGCTGCAGCTGCCCTCGCAGGCTGATGCTGGGGCACCAGGGGCCCCTCATGCAGAGGTGGTGCCATTTACAAGGGGCAGGTGCTGTGACCATCCTGGCCTGAGATGGTGTGACATGCAGACAGGGACCCACTGAAGGACTGGAGGCTGCAGCGTCACCTGGGGCAGCCAGGGACCCTGGACGGTTGCCAGAGAGCTGGGCTTGGTGTCAACCGGCCCCTCTCTACTCTGGTTCCAGCCTGAGCACAGTGAAGAGGTGCCAGGGAAGGGCTGAAGGGCTTACCACAGAAGTCTGTCCTGAAGGTCCAGCTGTGGTAACAGTTGTTGCCTGGTGAGACAACTAGCCGGGCCTTGCCCTCTGCCTCTGGCTCAGCCCTTAAGACATTAAGAGGACACGGACACTCAGAACCCTACATCCTCGCTTAGATATCACATCCACCCTAGGCACCCCGAGTTTCCTCCAACAACTTTCACATGGACAAAATAAAGTCAAAGCCAGGTGTGACTTTGCACACCTATCATCCCAGGCCAGGCAACTTAACAAGACGTGGTCTCAAAATTAAAAATGAAATGGGCTGGGTGGGATGGGGTTGGTAGCCAGGAAGAGTTGTGGTGGTAGGGCAAAGAACAGCCCCCAGTGAGACTATAAACTCTGAGCAGCTGTGCCACTGGGGGAAGACCTTGGGCAGGGTGGACTCCCTGCCTTAGTTTCTTCCCTGTCTATTAAGCATGGTGCTGTAATGGTGTCAGCCCCAAACTCTGGAATACAGGAATGATGACAGAATACGGCATCATTTTAGGGACCAATATGGTGCTGTGGTGAGGGCTTCTTTTGGGACGGGGGCCGGGGACAGGGAGGCCAGTGTGGGAAGGGGGGAACATGGCCACAGGAGTTGGGAATTTTTTGTTCTGACCCTAATCCTGGGAGTACTAATGTACACTTCCGGCCCTTTTTATTTTGAAACTGGACCTTACTTAGTGCCCAGATTGGGCTTGAATTTGCAATCCTCTTGCCCCAGCCTCCTGAGTAGCTGGGTTAACCCGTAAAACACTGGGGTTCTGTGTTGGGGACACCAGGGAGCCAGGAGGAAATAGAGATGCTCTTGGTCTGATGGGATCCGCTAGCATCCCCTAGTGGCTGAATCTGGAACTCAGTGTTAGGGAGGCTGACTCAAGGGAGAGGCGGAGGGGGGACCACAGGGGGACCATAATGAGCAGACACTGGCCATGCCACTGGGAATCTCTGAACAGTGGATGGCCTGGAGACAACATGCACCACAGGCCCAGTGCCCTGCTCGCTCCAATGCATAAAGTCTTTATTTCCAGGACATTTTGAGCTAACAAAATCTGCCGCACTGTGACCATGCACATGCGGAGGTGGGTGAGGGCTGCTGGTAACCCAGGGGCTCCACTGCCCCAGCGCTCTACAGTCAGGCTGTGACACCACCCTGAGGTGGTGGCAGGGACCTGAGGCCAGGCAACCCAGGCCTGTACCTCCCCATCAGTCTCCCATGGTGGCTGGCGGACCTCCAGGTATGGCAGCTGGTGCAGAGGGCCTGTGAAGGCCCGGCCAGCGGCACAGAAAGGTCAGGAAGGAAAGTTTTGGCCCAAATATTGTGAAAGGTGGTGTGGATGCCCTGCGGGACATACCTGGCTCTTCTGACAGGGACATGGCCAGAGGAGCAGAGAGAATAAGTAGTGCTGGCTGCGAGATTCCTCTCTAAGGCACAGGGCTGTCCCCTCCCTTAGGGCAAGGACATCTTCATGGATCTGCACCCACATATCCGGGAGGAGGCTCTCTGCGTCTGGCTACTAATAGAGCACAGGGGTCTCTGGTCCTGGTCACCCTCCTCTGGGCGGTGACACAAGCTGCTCTCCTTCAGATTAGGACCAGCACCGCTGCCCAGGGGCTTGGCCAGATTTCAGGGTGTGGACAGAGGTCTTGGGGGGGGGGGCCTTGGTCCCAGGAGAGGAAGGTAGTATGGACAACGGGGTCCCAACATTGCCATCCCAGGAGAAGGAGTGAGGGGAGGAGGCCTGGCCAGAGGGAGCAGCACGGTAGACCTGCCTCTGCTGTCCCTGCAGCCTTGTCCACGGAACCATCGCTACATGCAGGAAAGGGGATGCTCAGCCCCTCCACCTGCCTAGGCAACTAGTGGGTCGCAGGCAGATACAGAGCTTGGCATCAGGACTCCTCCATCAGTACGTGTTGAGCTAACAAAACCTGCCGCACTGTGACCGTGCACATGTGGAGGTGGGTGAGGATGGCACGACCAACCTGCTGCCACCCTCTGTGACCTGGAGATGAAGGTGTGGCTACCCACAGGGGACACTTGGCAGCTGCTAGACAAGAGGTCTGGGGCATGAGTCCCCAGGATGAGATGAATTTGGGCACTGGCAGTGGCTGGGCCCATGAAGAGGTCAGGATGGACACTCAGGCCTCACAGGACCAGGGGTAGCAGGAGCAGAGGGGCAGTGACAGGCAGGTGGGCAGGTGGCAGGACCAGTCAGACCCCTCTAAGGCCACTGGCTGCTGCTGGCTGGGTAGTTGGGTACAGTGGGGTACTCAGGCAAGCTGTTTCCTGAAAAGTTGTTGAACTGGGCCTCTCGCGACGGTGGGTTCCGCCAGGCACCTGTGTTCCATTCTGTTTGTGCCTTCTGGAAGCTTCCGCCAGCCCCACGGTAGATCCTGTGTACCTGCAGCAGGAACAGGACAGCTCAGGGGTGTGCAGAGCTAGGGCTTAGTCCCTAGCTCTTCTTTGAGTGGAGACCCATGACAAGAGGGTGCTCAGGACACCCTAGCTCTGGAATACATCACAGCACAACACTCTTCACACTATCCAGTGGCAGCTCCAGGATCCCCCTCAACATGGTGGGGTGGACAGCAGCCATTTCCTGTCCCATCCTGGGCATGTGCTGGACCATGGGGTCACAGGGTGGGCCTGACACAGGCAGCACTGCCCACTCGCTGCAAAGCCCAGACTCCAGGACATAAGGACACAGGTGCAGGCTGTCCTGAAGCTCACTACTAATGGGACTTCAGGAAATGAGGACAGCCAAATCAGGTCCTCAGAAAAGCCCTGAGTCTGACCCTCTTCGTCCCGCCTGCTCCAGCACCCGCAGCCCCAGCTCAGCCCCGTCTCTTCCCAGCCGCACACCCCCACTCTCCCTCCAGCTCTGTCACCATCGAGCCCAGCCATGGCCAGTCTCATTTGTGAGGTAGTAACTACACACCAAGTGCTCACTGTGGAGCAGGTGGTCACATCTTTCAAGGTGGCTCAGGGCACATGGCGAGTGGCCAGGCCTGGCGTACAGACACACATGTACACCGGCTGTAGGGTATCTGTGGCTCCTAACTCGGGAGCACCAGGCTGTGCATCAGATATTCCCAGGGACGCTCACTGCCTGACCAGCTCTGCTTCTCCCCGCCTTCTGTCCTCTTGGAATGATGTGGCACAGAGCCACTCTTCAGGCCTGAGGTTGCACGCTCGGGGCCTGGGGTCGAGGTGTCCGGGATCAGACGTCAGGCTCAGAGAAGAGAGGCCCCTGGGCCTTAACCATTGGTGGAAACCATGGGGTTTCAGCTCAGCCCCTGTTCTCTGCCAGAGTCTGGGAGGTTAACACAAAACTCCCAGGTGCTGGGTCTGAGCTCCAGTGACAACCCTGCGTGTTGTCACAGCCCATCTCTGGAGAGTATCCCTGGGAGACGAGGAGAGGAGGGAAGGTGGGCAGGACCTCCTGGGACCCAGAACTTACCTTCATGATTGTGACAGCCATCATGGCAGCCGACAGTGAGAACATGATGGCTGGGAGCAGCATGACCACAGCAGCGCCAACATTGATCTTGAAGAACCCGATGGCTGCCAGCCAGCCACTGCAGGGTGAGACAGTGCAGGCTTACCTGGCGTCCTCACGTGCAGGGACTCCCGACACATCACAGGAAGAAGGGCCGTCACTCGAGAATACATCCAGAAAGGACACTTGGACCACTAAGGAAGGGTTCATGTTCAAGGGAACAGAGGAAGCAGTGCTATCCTGTTGGTCACGCTTCAGAACATGAAAAGACTGAAAAGTGCTCAAAAGACTTAGACACTCACTCCTTTCTCCCCGTGTATGCTGGCCCTACAGATCTATGGTGCAGTGATTGTTGGTAACCATGGAAAACCAGCAATAACCTGTGTCTGAGGCTAGGGATCATGTGATCTTGCACAGTAGGGCAGCAAGAAGACCTTCAAGGTAAGGATCTAACACTGAGGGGACTGAGGCAGAAAGATCACAAGTTGGGATTCCAGGGGCTGGAGATGTGGCTTAGTGCTAGGGCACCCTTGGGCTCAATCTTCAGTACCACCCCCACACAGACAAAAAAAACCCAAAAAAGGTAAAAGAGAAAAGCATGCATGTATGTACAGTAAAATCCACAAAGGCCTCTCTGACCACAGCCTGGACTTTTCCTCGGCCTGGCTGCTAAGGCTCCTTCCAAGGTTGAGACACACATGTACACATGTGTGCTATGCACGTGCTTGGCCATGTGCACATGTCACTGCTCTCTCCTTAGGCCTCCAGCCTCTGCTGCTCTGCCTGTCCCCGGCCGCCGTGACACTGCTCAGAGTATGCCATGGCAGCACATCCACGGTTTCCATGGGTTTTTGCTGTTCCTTTCTTTCTTTCTTTTTTTTGAGACGGTCTTGCTTTGTAGTTCAGGCTGGCTCTGAGCTCACTATGTAGCCCAGGCAAGCCTCGAACTCAGCAATCCTCCTGCCTCTGCCTCCCGAGTGCTGGGATGACAGGCGTGAGCCACCACACCCAGCACTGTGGCATGTGGTATTGATGGCTGGTGGGCGTGAGTCTCCATGCCCAGCATTGTATGTGGTTACCGGGGATCGAACTCAGGACCTTGCACTTGCAAGGCAGGCACCGAAACCACTGAGCTAACCCTCCGGCCCTTCCTTTCTTTATTTAAAAAGTAACCAAGGGCTGGAGATTTAGCTCAGCGGTTCCGGGGCCTCCCTAGCAAGCACAAGGTCCCTGGTTTGATCCCTGGTAACCACATATAACAATACCGGGCATGGTGACTCATGCCCACCAGCAATCAGTACCACATACTACATGGTGGGTGTGGTGACTCATGCCTATAATCCAAGCACTCAGGAGGGAGAAGCAGGAGGATTGCTGAGTTCAAGGCTTGCTTTGGCTCCATACTGAGCTCAGGGGCAGCCTGAACTACAAAACGAGACCTGTCTCAGAATTAATAAACAAACAAACTGAACTACAAATCAAGACCTGCCTCTAAATAAATAAATGGATGGATGGATGGATGGATGGACAGATAGGCCAGGGACCTAGCTCAGTGCAAAGGCCCTGGGTTTGATCCCCAATACTGAAAAAAAAAAAAAAAGAAAAAGAAAAAGAAAACCGCCTGATGAGGCGGGGCTATGGCACATACTCAAACTGCTCCTGTTGTCTGAGCAAATGCAGCAAGTGTCCCAGGTGCACTGCAGACACCACTCGGCAGACGTGTCCTCCTGCTCAGGACACGGACCTCAGCGAGGCCGAGCTCATGCGCTATGCAAAGTGACACCAAGTGCCGAAGACGCTACTTGCAGCTCCCTAAAGGTGCTCATGTCCTTATCCCCAGGGCCCACGGCAATGCCACGTCCATGGGATAAGGGTCTCCATCGATGGGGTCACGTGAAGGACCCTGAGGGGTCATCCAAGACCACCTGGGCCGTGCCACCAGGGTCCCTCTGAGGGTGTGAGAAGGTGAGAGGTCAGAGAAGCTGAAGACACTGCGCTGCCTGCTCTGTGGATCGGGGGAGGGGCATGAGCTGATAGTTGCGGGCGCCTCTAGGAGCCGGGACGTCCAGACCTCAACTGAGCCATTTGTTTTAGCTCAAGCCATCAAGTTTGTGGCCATTTGTTCTACTAGCCCCAAAGATCTCAAAGGGCTGTTGCCCACAAGAGCACTTCCATCAGGGACCACATGTCAAGCGGCACTCTCAGGCCAGTTGGTTGTGCCGTTCCTTCCAGTCCCCCAGGCCATGGCACACAGGTAGACCTCCTACCCGCTCCGGTGCAGGTGCCCTATGCTGAAGTGGAGAGGCGCCACCAGAGGCCTCACCCCAAGACCAAAGCCCGCTCTGGGTTGTGTGCTCAGGGTCTATTTATTACAGCACAGAGCTGTGCTGGCACATGCGCACGCATGCACACCCATACAAGAAACACACACACACACACTTATATAGTATTTTCTTTTTGTACTGGGGACTGAATCCAGGGGTTTCACACGGAGCTGTACTCTGCCTGTTTCCACAGTTAACACAACCTGCAGCCCAGCCCAAGCTTACCACGCGCCCCATCCTGGGAAGCCAATAGCCTGGATGACCGTCAGGACAAACTGGGCTCCAAAGATGAAGAAGAATGCCATGAAATTGAAGGAGCTGTCAGCTCTGTGGGGAACCGAAAAAAAAACGCGATTATGGTCTGAAACTCTAACAGAAAAGGCACAAGGCTGGCAGGCAGAACAGGATTTCTACCTTCCCCACACACTGGAAAACACAGACTCCCATGAGTCACTGCACCTGCGCTCGGACTAGGCTCAAACTACAACACCAACACTGCACCACTACAAAGAGCACAGCCCTCAGGAGCTTCACTGGGAAACCCCAAAGGATCCTGTACCCTGGGAGAGGTTCCAGCAGCAACAGTGGGGAGGCCCAGAGCTGTCCCTCTTGCCACTTCCTTCCTGGTCCCTGCAGCTCTTGTAATTCATGTCTTAACTGTGTCCCAGGAGCGGCTCAGGCACCTTCCCAACTTAGTCTGCGGCTCAGGGACAGTCTGGGGTGAACATGACAGAGAGCTGAGTGACAGGGCGGGCAGCTGGGGGTGTCTACGATAGCCTGACTCATGATGGACAAGAGTGAAGAGAGCCTCAGTGTCCACTGAAGGCTGGATGGACACACAGCCCCTTGCTGGCCGCACCATGCTGCTGGGGCTGCTGTGAGCCCACCTGGCCTCAGGAATGGAGGGCCAGACTGGGGTCAGACTGTGTGGGGCCATAGCAGAGGTGGGAGTGGCCAGGGCTACAGGGTGGGAGCAGCAGGATGCCCGACTATGGGGCAGACTGCCCAGCTGCACCTGAGAGGCAGAGTCCCTAGAACTTTCAAAAACCCAGACTGGGGCCAGGGGGTTAGCTCAGTGGTTCCGGCACCTCCCTCGCAAACGCAAGGTCCTGGGTTTAATCCCCGGTAACCACATACAATGCTGGGCGTGGTAACTCACACCCACCAGCAATCAATACCACATACCACAGTGCCGGGTATGGTGGCTCACGCCTGTCATCCCAGCACTCGGGAGGCAGAGGCAGGAAGACTGCTGAGTTCGAGGCTTGCCAGGGCTACATAGTGAGCTCAGGGCCAGCCTGAACTACAAAGCGAGACCCTGTCTCAAAAAATAAATAAATAAATAAATAGATAAATAAATAAATAAATAAATAAATAAATAAATAAATAAATAAATAAAAATAAAAAATAAAACCATCTGACATTTCATCTGGGTACCACCTGAGCTAAATCCCCCGCCTGGAATGACATTTTTTAAAAACACACACAATTTTATTAAATAACACTTATGACAATTCTGACAATGTTTGTAATCTGTTTTCCCTTCTCACTTTGCCAATACATAAGCTTGATATGTAGAAAAATATAAATAAATCAACTAATACTGAAATATGAAAAAAATTACAAGACAGAAGCCAAGAGTGGTGGCAAACTCAGAGAGGCTGAGACAAGAGGATTAGAGACCAGCTTGGCACCTCAGCAACTTATGGAGACACTTTCTCAAGAAACAGAAAGGAGGGCTGGAGGGTTAGCTCAGTGGTTCCGGCACCTGCCTCACAAGTGCAAGGTCCTGCATTCGATCCCCCGGTAACCACATACAATGCTGGACGTGAAGACTCACGCCCACCAGCCATCAATACCACATATCACAGTGCTGGGCGTGGTGGCTCAAGCCTGTCATCCCAGCACTCGGGAGGCAGAGGCAGGAGGATTGCTGAGTTCAAAGCTTGTCTAGGCTCCACAGTGAGCTCAGAGCCAGCCTGAACTACAAAGCGAGACCCTGTCTCAAAAAAGAAAAAAAAAAAAAAAAGAAATAGAAAGGACTGAGATGTGGCTTGGTGCAGAGACCCTGAGTTCCTCCCCTAGTACTACTGAGGGACCACCAAAACACCCCCACAGCACGTGCATAGCAGCTGGATCCAACCCGTGGCTGCAGTCAGCTACCATCCAGCCTACAAGAGCTGCTGAGAAGCAGTTCACACCTAGCGCAGACCGGCCTGGCTCCCGGCATGGGCAGATGGGGTGAGATCCAGTGCACATGCAGCGGTGACTTGCCTGCCCAGGCTCGGTGCACACCCTCCACACCACAGGCACCCAGAACCCCAGGGGCAGGGGAAACAAGCCAGGGCCAGGCTGTCCCCCACCAACTTACCGGAAGGCCTTGTAGGCGGGTCGAAACCAGCACACGTAGCTGCAGGGGGTGAAGAGCAGCAGCCAGACAAAGGCCAGGCCGAAGTTGGCTCCCTCACCACTGCCGATCCACCAGGCCAGGCAGGCAACAAGGTTGACCCCAAGGGTGGCACAGTAAACTGGTGGGGGGAGGAAGAAGAGCCTGAGCCAGGTGTTGAAGGGTACGGGCCACTGAGGATGCGGGCCAGACATCAGGGTCACCTCCTGGGCTCCGGGGACACTGCGGGGCCCCAAGAGGAGGAGAGTGAGGTGAGGCGGCAGCCCAGTGAAGGGTGTGGCCCCAGTCACCAGGGGGACCAGAGTGGGCCAGAGATGGGCTCAGGGTGCACAGAGGGCTCCTGAGGGTCCCTGTCCCTGACTCTCCTGTGTCGGGTCAGATGGATGCACAAGGACGGGGCAGCTCCCACCCCTGCAGCCCGCGCCCAGGGCTCACACATCCACAGCCGGTAGATCCTCTTCACTAGCACCTGATGCTCGATGGGGATCTCATCAGAGAAGTCCTGGTAGAAGCAGGGCTTCAGCGGGATGAACTTCGGCAGCGGCGGAAAGTTGTTCTCCTTCCCTGGAGAGAAAACAACCCAGGACAGGCCCACTACTGGCTGCTCTATGGTGTCCCATCCTTACCCTGTCCCCACACTGAGCCTGAGGACCTGTCACCTAAGAGGGGACCGTCCTGACCACCTGGGTCCCAGTGTCCCCCAGGAGAGGGCATGGGACAGTGAGAGGCAGAGCAAGACAGAAGACACCATGCTGCCAGCTCTCCAGATGGTGGATGGGCTGGGGCACAGGGCTGCGGGCACCTGAGGGTGAGACCTGGGTCCTCCAGGGAGCCTCAAGAGAGGTAGCCCTGCAGCCTGCGTCTAGATTCAGCCCAGTGGAGAAGAATCTCAGATCCTAACAGGGAAAATTTATTTAAAAATTTTTTTATCGGGGTCGGAGGATTAGCTCAGTGGTTCTGGCGCCTGCCTCGCAAGCACAAGGTCCTGAATTTGATCCCGGTAACCACATAGAATGCTGGGCGTGGTGACTCGCACACTAGCAATCAATAGCACATACCACAGTGCCAGGCGTGGTGGCTTACGCCTGTCATCCTAGCACTCGGGAGGCAGAGACAGGAGGATTGCTGAGTTCACAGCAGCTTGCCTGGGCTACATAGTGAGCTCAGGGCCAGCCTGAACTACAAAGCGAGACCCGGTCTCAAAAAAAAAAAAGAAAAAAGAAAAAAAGATTTTTTTATCTTGGGGATTAAGTTCAGGGCCTCTCACAGCTAGGCAAGTGCTCTATCACTTAGCTACAACACCATTTCTTACTAAGTTTTAAATTTTGAGACAGGATTTTGCTAAATTTCCTAGGTGGGCATAGTGAGTTCAGGATGGTCCCGAACTCACTATGTAGCCCAGGTTATCCTCAAACTCACAGCACTCCTCCTGCCTCTCCCTCCTGAGTACTGGGATTACAGGTGTGAGCAGCACACCCGGTGGCACTGAACTTTTGATCCTCCTGCCTCAGCCTCCCAAGTAGCTGGGATGAAAGGTGTGGGCCACTGTGCCCCATGAATTTTGTTGTTTCAAACCACTACACATATGGTGAGTTTGTTATTTTTGATTCCTCACCAGACCGCAGGGCACTCAGGCACACTCCCAGCGTCCAGCAAGTGAAATATTACCAGCTCATCAGGCTTCTAGAGAAAAAGACTCAAAATCCTGGGGGCTTGAGACCGCAGGAATTTAACTTTTCTGCTAAAGTCCAGAAGTCCAAGGCCCACATCTATGCTCAGCTGAGCTCCCTCTGGAGCATCAGAGAGCCCCTTCCTGCCTCTTCCACTCTCCATGGCTCCACTGTCCCTCAGCTGTGGCCACTGCCCTAGTCTGTCTCTGCCTTCTCAGTGTGTCAGTGGGACTCATCACTGGGGTATGGTACCTCATTCCAGTACGGCCCCAACTAATGATAGCAACAAACACATGTGCTATACAACTGGTGCATGCAGGATGGAAACTGCTAGAAAGAGACTAGAGAGGGGGCTCCAGGGTGGTGTGTGCCAGGGTGGGGAGGGAGCCCAACAGACTCCCTCATGGGCACAGGCACTGCAAAGGCCCTGGGGCAAGCACTCTGCAGGTCCAGGAGTGGTGAGGAGTCTGGGGAGAGAACAAGACGGCAGGAGGTGTTAAGACAGCTGGGGAAGAGCCTGTGTGGCCCTTTGGCCCCCTGAGTCCCTCTCTAAGTTACTGACACTCCTTTATTCCAAGCCAGAAGATACACATGAATCCGTGGCCCTGTCACCAGCTTCCGGCCACCTTTGACACAGCAACTTTGTAGACAAGAACACATGTAAGCCAAACTGATGCCAAAAGTGTTGCAAGACAGAGATCTGGCCAGTGGGCTTGCAAAGTCAGGCCGGGATACAGGCTACACAACAGGTCATGTGCTGAGGACACACATGAGAACTGTCAATATCCCTCCCCACCTGGGGACAGCTTCCAGAGACAAAGCAGACCCTTAGCTGTGGCAGCCCCAAGTTGAACTCACCAGACATTTCCACTTCAGCTGACCTGGCGTCTGGGCTGAAGCCTGCAGCAACCTGGAAGGAGACAGGACATCAGGAACCCTCTGGCCACGGAGGGATCTGACACCCAGCTTGGGCCAGGGCTGCCCTCAAGGAGGACGTGACCAAAAAGACTTGTTTGGGCACAACACTTTGGGCTTCTGCTGGAAAGGCCACCCCAGCTCAGCTGCTGGCTCAGCAAATATCATGGGCCGGATGTGGGGCTGCCGGACACTTCCTCTCTGAGCCTGGAGGGAAGGGAAGGGAAGGATCAGGCAGGGACCTCTTCCATCTATATGGAGGACTCTGGTGCTAGGCCCAAGTGGGCGCACAGCTGCCCTGGCAACAGGGTGTAGCCATGGTGGGGGGGTCTGCCAGAGGGACCAGGAGGCCCTGCTCCAGCTTCCCACTGTCAGTTCCAGCCTGGTCTTGTGACACTCACAGTGGCCCTTTCTGGGGCTTTTTCCCATCCATGAAGATGGTAAATGGTACAATCCAACGAGTCTTTGGGTCAGCTGCTCCCAGACTGCTAGCATCTGTCCCCACAGACATACCTGAGCACCTGAGCACACTCAGCCTGGCAGACCCCACCTCATTCATCCAAGCCTGACACACAGACCTGCCCAGCCAGGAGACCGGCACCTCTTAACAAATATCAGCTTACTCTGAGGTAATGGTTTATTGTTACATGTCAAAGCTATTTCCTGACACAGTGGAGGACTCGGAGGCAGTGAACCAGCCCTGTGTTCAGGGTGGGACCCTTGCCGCACCCATTCGGGAGATGGGAGACCCAGGCAGGCACCAAGGATCCTTGAAATGGACAGACAAGATGGCAGCTCCTGGGAGATCCTCAGGCCACAGAGGCTGGCCAGGAGCAGAGGAAGTTCCAGAAGCACAGAGGCCACCAGGCCTATGTGTCAGGGTCCAGGAGGTGACACTGATTCTCGAGGACACCACGGAACACTTGGAAGCGGTGGTTGAGGTCAGGCCGGGCGTGGACACGGAAGCGAGTGCCCAGGGCGCCATCTGGTGAGGTGGCCCCATAGAACACGCGCCGAATGCGGGAGTGCACGAGGGCCATGGCACACATGACACAGGGCTCCCGGGTGACGTACAGGTCATAGCCGGTGCACACATAAGGCTGACCATCCTCATCCTCATCTTCCTCCAGCTTGCGCACAGTGCCTGCATGGGCCTGGGCACCAGGACCCGGAAAAAAGGCACAGGCCGGGTGGGCACAGAGGTCATAGGCCCCACGGCCCTGGCCCTGGGCCACGAGGTCAATGCATACCATGACAGCATGCAGCAGGGGGCTGGTGGCACTGCGGCAGTCATGCCCCGTGGCCAGAACATGGTCCAAGGCGGGGTCCACCACCACGGCCCCCACAGCCCGGTGGCCCTGGGCCACTGCCCGCTGGGCCACCCGCATTGCCCGCTCCATGTGGCCCTGCATGGTGGCTCGCTCCTGCACTGAGAAGAGCTCCCCAGCCAGCGCGCTGGTCACCCGCTTGTCCTCATGGAAAGATGTGGGCCAGTGTAGCCGGGCCTCCTCGAACTGGCCCCTGGTGAGGGGTGGCCGGGCAGGCACGGGAACCAGAAAGGGTGGTCCTAGGCCGCAGGAGTCCACAGACAGCTCAGGAAGCAGCTCAGACAGTAAGCGTGGACCTGGGGATGGCCCGGCCAGGCACAGCAGTAGCTCCAGTGCAGGGGTACCGTTCACGTCCAGGCGGGACCGCACCCGCTTGAGGTGGGGCTGTGCAGGCAGTGGGTGGGCAGCTGCCACCTCTCGGAGGAGGCGGGAGGTCTGGCGCTTGTCAAGGACAGGTGCGGCATAGGCCAGCACCAGCTCCACATCCCCAGTCTGCTGCTCAGACAGCACAGGGAAGGCTTGCCATGGTGCCGGCTCTTGCTGTGTGCTTCCAGCCGCCTTCTCACAACTGTGCCGCTCTGTGAGGCCCGGGGCAGGCTCCATCCTCATCCTCAGCTGGACCGGGACTGTGGAAGACAGAGATCGATGGGAGCAGAGTAGGGTCTGGTTGGGGCAGGAGGCCCTCATGAGCCAGTAGAGTCCGTCCCGGGAGTTGGGGGCTGACGAGGCTGAGCAGGCTGGATTCAGACCCCAGCCGAAAGTCCAGCCCAGGGATAGAGCATCGCTGGCCACATTCTTGCCCACATCCTATGTAACTTCTGATTTGCAGAGGCTCTTTAAGAAAGCCAAGATGTAACTCATACAAGCCAGAACGTCATTTCTTGTTTTGTTTTGTTCTGAGCACTGAGGGCTTGTGTGCACTACCTCAGTGCTCTCACTGGGCCATCCCCTAGCCTGAATATCTTTTTTTTTTTTTTTTTGCTTTTTGAGACAGGGTCTTGCTTTGTAGTTCAGGCTGACCCTGAGCTCACTATGGTGCCCAGGCAAGCCACGGCGAACTCAGCAATCCTCCTGTCTCTGCCTCCCGAGTGCTGGGATTACAGGTGTGAGCCACCACGTCCGGGATTGTGGTATGCGGCGTTGATTGTTGGTGGGCGTGTCTCCACGCCCAACACTATATGTGGTTACTGGGGGATGGAACTCAGGACCTTGCACTTGCGAGGCAGGCGCCGGAACCACTGAGCTAACCCTCCGGCCCAAATATCATTTTTTTTTTTTTTTTGAGACAGGGTCTCACTTTGTAGTTCAGGCTGGCCCTGAGCTCACTATGTAGTCCAGGCAAGCCTTGGACTCAGCCATCCTCCTGCCTCTGCCTCCCGAGCGCTGGAATTACAGATGTGAGCCACCACACCCAGCCTTAAGTTAAACATACAGTTCAGTGGTTCTTGATATATGGAGATGTGCAACTATCACTTCTATTAAATTCTAGAATGTTTTTAATCACTCCTCAGTGGAACCGCACATCACACATCCCCACACTCCACTCCCAGGCAACCAGTCCTGGGCCCTGAGTCTCTGGAATGCAGGGGCTGGAACACGGGCAGCTGGTTTCAGCCTGTGCAACCAGAGGCTGTAGACCTCAGTCCCACAGCCCAAGGGACCGGTCTGGCCAGGAATATTACAAGTGGACCCCTCCCCAGCAAACCCTCCATATGAGATACAGGCGGCCTGAACCCTGGACTCCAGCTGGGTAAAACTGCACAGAGGACGTGCCATGCTGTGCCCAGGATCCTGACTACACCACGGGGGACCCAAGATGGGCAGCACTGTCAGCCGCTCTAGCTGCTTCATGCTGGGGGATGAGGCCCTCTCCTGAAACAGTATGTAGTCACATCTGCAAAGAGCTGGCCAGAGAGGCCAGAGAATGTGCACCCTGATGCAACCCTCCCATCACAGGCCTAGGCACCTAGGCATGGTGGCACATGCAGTGTTCAGTGGGGCCTGGAGCCCTAGGCTCCTCCACCTCCTGCTCCACTTGTGACAGAGGCCAGATGGGTGGGAGGCGACTGAGGGTGCCCCTTTGCAGGGACAGAGCATGTGGGGCAAGCCTGGGAACATGCCTACCCGCTACACACAGGCTGTCTCCAAGGCTCCCAGCACACAGGGCTGGTATCGGGTCATAGCTCATAAAGCCACTGCCACACTGTCACTGTCCCCACAGTACAGAGTAAGGCTGCACACACACTGCTGGGAGCGCGGGTGGCTGGGGTGGTGCCCTGATTCTCCACCCACAGAACCTCAGCATCCACTGCTCTGAGGAGCCAGACTGCAAGGCAAGGGGACAGCAAGTCCAATAGGACGCCAGACACACACAGAGGTCTAGAGGATGGCCCTTGTGGTTCCTGCATTTCTAATGCTGTCCCAAATTATCAGCCTGAAGCCACTAGCTCAGCTGGCAAGGCATGTACCCCTGCCCATGTCTCCCCCAGCTGGTTTGTCATCACAGCGTGCCCATGAGATCATGGCATCCATCTGAAGGCAGCCTGCACCAAGTAAAATCCGAGCCTGGCATGAGCCTCCTCACAAAACACCCCACCAGCTGACCCCAGTGGTGTGAACCTGAGGAAAGACGGCCATGAGATGGAGATGGCCGCACAGCACACTTGCAATCCTACAGGGCTGAGACTGTGCTCAGAAAGCAGCTAGCACTGTGCCTGGCGACACACATGGGATCCCTGCAGTCTGCGAGGCTGAGGCAGGAAGATCCAGGTCTACAGATAGTCGGAACTACTCAGTACTTAGTACAGCTCTCTCTGAAAAAAAAAATTTTTTTTTTTGAAACAGGGTCTCGCTTTCTAGTTCAAGCTGGCTCTGAGCTCACTATGCAGCCCAGGCAAACCTGTAACTCAGTAATCCTTCTCTCTCTGCCTCCCAAGTGCTGGGATTACAGGCGTGAGCCACCACGCCCAGCACTGTGGTATGTGGTATTGATGGCTTGGTGGGCGTGAGTCTCCACGCCCAGCATTGTATATGGTTTCTGGGGATGGAACTCAGGACCTTGCCCTTGCAAGGCAGGCGCTGGAACCACTGAGCTAACCCACCAGCCAAATTTTTTTTTTTTGAGACAGGGTCTATCTTTGCAGTTCAGGTTGGCCTTGAACACACTATACAGCCCAGGCAAGCCTTGCACTCAGGGCAACCCTCCTGCCTCTGCCTCCCAAATGCTGGGATTACAGATGTGACCCACTACACCCGACATTGTGGTATATGGTACTAGGGATCAAGGAGGGAACTTGGGACCTAACACTTGCCAGGCAGACACCAGAACCACTGAGCCAAATCCCCAGCCAAAATAAAAAAAAGTTTTAAAGGGTAGGAGGATCCCATGTTTCAGCCCATTTTTCGCAACTTAGCCAGACTCTTGCAAAATGAAAAATAGGGGGGAAAAAATAAAGACTAGAGATGTAGCTTAGTATGAAGGTCCAGTACTACTAAAAAAAGGAATTTTGTTAAAATGAACTTCAACACTTTCTGTTTTAAAAAAATTTTTTTAGGGCCGGAGGGTTAGCTCAGTGGTTCCGGCGCCTGCCTCGAAAGCGCAAGGACCAGAGTTCAATCCCAGTAACCACGTATAATGCTGGGCGTGGAGACACGCCCACCAACAATCAACACCGCATACTAAAATGCCGGGCGTGGTGGCTCACGCCTGTAATCCCAGCACTCGGGAGGCAGAGACGGGAGGATTGCTGAGTTCGCGGCGGCTTGCCTGGGCACCATAGTGAGCTCAGGGCCAGCCTGAACTACAACGCGACACCCTGTCTCAAAAAGCAAAAAAAAAAAAAAAATTTTTTTTAACTGTTTCACACACTAGGCATGGTGGCATCCCCCCACCTTATCCCAGCTACTTAGGAAGCTGAGCTAAATTGAGAGTTCAAGGCAATTTAGCAAGACCCTATCTTAAACTTAAAAGGGATGGGGGTGTGGCTCAGTGATAGGGCAGTTACCTACCAGACAGGAGGCTGAGCCATCCACATCATCTAAAAGAAACCAACGTTATAGATCTTATGTTTTTATCAGACACAGTTGTTTTACGCTTTATTAGCAGTGAACTACAAATGATATTAAAATGATTCTGGGAGTCTGGAGATTTTGCTCAGTGGTTCCAGCAGCTGCCTAGCAAATGCAAGGTCCTGCGTTAGATCCCTGGTAACCATATACCACAATGTCTGTAATCCCAGCACTCAGGTGGCAGAGGCAGGAGGACTGCTGAGTCTGAGGTGTGCCTGGGCTACATAGTGAGCTCAGGGCTAGCCTAAACTACAAAGAAACACCCTGTCTCAAAAAAAAAAAAGAAAAGAAAAATTTTGGGCCAGGCATATAGCTCAGTGATTCCATCATCTGTGGGTAACCGCAAGGTCCTGAGTTCCATCCCAAATGTCCTGAGTTTGATCCCTGGTACCACATACCACAATGCCAGGAGTAGTGGCTCACACCTGTAATCCCAGCACTTGAGAGGCAGATGCAGGAGTACTGCCTAGAGTTCAAGGCTTGCTTGGGCTACATTGTGAGTTCAGGGCCAGCCTGAACTCACAATCACCCTGTCTCAAAAAAACTTAAAAAAATAAAGAAATAAAAAATATAAGTAAGTAAATAAATGATTTGGATGGTCTCAAATACACTGGGACCCCAGATCCCACGGTCCCTGCTGATGTGTGGTGTGGCCAACCTCCCAGCCCTTCGCAGCGGACAAGGATGTGTTCATTTCACATTTGTGGGATTCATTCCTGATGAGGAACCTCCTAGCTCACCCTTCAGCAGTCAGGGGACCCAGGTGATAGGTTCACTTCTCCACCTGAGGTCTGCCAGATCACTTCAGCCTGCACTCAGCCCACTGTGAGCACAGAGCGACAGGGATGGTGACAGGGACAAGACTGGAACATATGATGTGGCACTTAGTGTGCCTCGAGGGCCTGTGCCACTGCTGCAGTTGCTGCCCAAGATCTCAGTTGGGCAGGGCCCACAGGAGGCTCTTTGGTGGCCTTCTGGATTCTTAGTCACACATACATCAATTTTGCGGCCCACATGGCCTGCCAGAGCCACAAAAGCTCCACTGTCCAAAAAGCAAACACAAACACAGCCTCATTTGTCCCCCCCAAGACTACAACCTCTGTCCACAGAGAGACAATACAAGCAATACCACAGGAGGCTGCCATCAGGACAGGGAGGCCTGGGAGAACATTAAAAAGTTAGGGGACAGCTGAAAAGACGATGGGAACTAAGGTACCTTTCCTTTTCCTGCTGTATGGGCCCCTTAGAATTGGGTGATGGAGGCTGGGAATGTAGCGGTGGTACAGCACCTGCCTGCCAAACTGGAGACCCTGAGTTTGATTCCCAGGGGGGGGGAATGTGTGGTGACTAGAGGTGGGAGTGGGGTGGGATGGGTTCAAGGCGGAAATGGTCCCTTCCCTACCTGCCACAGCCCATAGGCTGGATCAGGGAGCAGGGAGCCCTGCCAATCACTTCCTTCAGAAGGCTGGGACATTTGCCCCTTTTTGGGGGTCTCTACCTCAACTCTAGAGGGCCAAAAAGCTGTAGGGCTAAGGGTTAGCAGAAATGGATGATTGCTCCCACCCAGTCTGGCATTGAAAAGGGGCAGAAAAGCCATTTACTTGGAAAGGAGACGGCGCCACTAAAACCCAGACTGGGTGGACTGGTCTCACAGATGAGAAACCAAAGCAAAGACTCACAGCCCAGACTGGAAGGTATCAGGACAAGCAGCACCTGCAGACTGGTCCTGCTCAGCCACTCCCTGGCGGGGAGGCCTCAGGGCACCAGTCCTAACCTTTCCTGGTTTCAGCTTCCACCACCGTGCACTAGGAATTTGACCCTATCAGGCAGGGGATCAGGAACAGAAAGTGACAAAGCCACATCAGGGCACACACTCAGATTCAGTGATGCTCAACAAATAAACCCCAACAAACAAACAAACAAACAAACAAACAA
>PVIC010003705.1:0-59429 GCA_004025085.1 Thryonomys swinderianus | reverse complement strand
TTACTACCTTTATGCCTCAGACTTGCTACCCAAAGTCCCTTAGTTTACTTAATCTTTTGGTGTCTGTTTTGTCTCCCCCCACCATTCCAAGTACATATTTCTAAATTCTCAGACATTTGTGAAATATGTGGACTTAGAGTTTCAAAGGGAAAACTTTTTCTACACTCTCAGCCCATAATATTCAACAAATTGTGACTGGTAGAAATTGAAGGAAAAAGTAGGCTCAAGGTCTTGGAAGCAAGTCCTACATGCTCCTCTTCTCCTTCCTGAATTAAACTGGACATGGTGCTTTGCTCCCCAGGGGAGGAGGGCCTGGTTTTCAGAGAAAGGAAGTGGTGCTTCTGTCTTTGCTCATGAGATCTCCCTGTCCTGTGGAGCTATATTTTACCTCGGATTTTAAGATCAAAGTTTACTCTTGACCTTGTCAACTCTGCACTCCATTGACCTGGGAGTGTTTTTGGCCCTCACTGGCTTTGTAGAGATTTCTGGAGCCAGACAAGTACCCTGTCAGCCTCCCTGTATAAAGCAACAGGCCAACAGCTGGCAGCTCTTCACTTTATGGAGGAAAACAAACCAGGGCCTGAGCTGACACTACCATGTAAGCAGGTAATAACTGAATTTTAATGACTGCTTCTCCAATCAAGGACTTGGGTAGGGTAGAGAAGTGAAATTAACCTGACCTGAATAATAGCAATAATGCGTATTTACTAAATGTCCTGGGCAAAAGTAATGCCATCTCCCCAAGTCATCCAGGTCTTAATTCTCCGAATCTGTGAATATGTTTGATGACGTGAAAAAGGGAAATGAAGGCTGCAGATGGCATTAGAGTTGCTACTTATCTGACTTTCAAATCTGAAGTTTATCTTAGATTATCCACATGGGCCCGGTGAAATCTGAGTTCTCCAAAGTGAGAGACAGAGGCAGAAGAGACGCAGGTGAGGTGTCTAGAACAGCAGGATTAGCAGAGGTCGGCAGCTTGTTATCATCGCAGGCTCCAGCCCAGGCCACTGACTCAGGCTCCACCTTGGGGCGGGACCTGAGAGCCTTGAAGGGACAGAGCACAGGCCCAGCGGAGAGCCCTGCTCTGCGCTCTGGCCCACACTTACCAGACATGGACGAGGGCCACTGTTACCAGTCTCGATTTTTCTGAGCATTCAGCAGAGAGACTTTTTTGCAAAATATCTGAATTTTAAAATATTTCGTAAGATGAGCAGAAAATTTAGGTTGTGGATGATACTTTAAAATATGGAAATTATACATTCTGATGGGCATTTAGTGTTTCTAGTTTATTACTATTACAATAAATGTAATAGTAATCCACTCTCATGTATGCGCAAGTTACATAGGAGGCAGGGTGCCAGGAAGCTGGCTGGAGAAATGGGCGGGACTTGTCAATTTCAAGATCCCAGGGTGGCAGTGGATGATTCTTAGGGCCCCATAGGTAAAACTTCTCGTGGGCTCTTGAGAGACGTGAGTGGTGTGAAGGAGACCAGCCAGGAGGAACCCATGATCCCTGATGGTGGCCCGCCCTCCGTCTCCTAGACACCCAGAGTGCACTTTTATTTTTTATTTTGTCCTTTATGTTGTTGTTGTTGTTTTGTTTAATGTTCTTTCCTTTCCCCCTCATCCCTTACCTTTGAAATAAACTTTTGGTAAAATTTTTGCCTTGTTGCACCCAATTCTTTGGACAAGAAGTGTATCCTATTTTTCAGTTTATTTCTGTTGTATGTCCAAACATATAATATTAGAGTAGTTTAACCTTTATATTAGTTCAATCATACTATAAATTAATTCATTGGATTTCCAGTGCTTTTTATGCACATTTTATTTTTGAAGTCATTCCATATTGCTCTCCATACACTCCGATCATTTATTCTGACGTTCCAAAGAATTCAAATGCACGCGACTATCGCAGTCATAAAATTCTGGTAGTACACAGGCTGGATTAGAGAACAATGTAGTTACAATTTGGATAGATTATCCCAAGATATTTTCAAAATTATTATACTTATTTACAATTATGACATCAGTGAAAGAAGGCTCCTATTTCCTGCACATCCTTTCTAAAAGTAAGGATTATGAAATGTTTTGCTGTGTAAAAATGCCATTTTGTTGTTTTCTCAACTTGCCTTTACATATCCATATCATGAGCATATTTTTCTGTTTTGAAACCACTTGCCTTAGTTTTTTTATTCTACTTTTCTTGTTCCAATATATCGCCTGTCAATGTTCCCAACACAGCCATCACTTTAGAATTTCAATCTTAAAACCGGGGTGATGACAACATTTCAGATGATCCACAAGTATTAGTGATGTATCTCTCTTAGAAAGTCTGCAGGGACATCAAGCAAATGCAAAGCTTATGTGTGTAATTGTTGTTGGAGACAAGAGAATAATTTTTTGGATGTTTGTATCACAGAAGCGCAGGGTGTGCACATGAAATTAAGTTAACAACATGTTTGACCAAAAGCCACTGAGGGACCACTTTCGGGTGGTTGGGACACAGCCTGGCAGCTCTCCCTGTTTCCGAGCTCACAGCCGTCCCGCTTCCTATTCAGCGGCACATTTAATTTGTCTCAGAGCTTTGTGGAGAAGGAGACACATGTCTTGTCAAGACATACCTGGTACATTAGAAGGATTTTTCTTTGCTTCTCCACTCCCATTATCCCGGACTTCTCCCCTTTACTGGGGAAAGAATCTCTCCTCTTCTGGAACAGGCCGCAGGCCTCTCTCCCATTGTCAGTTTCTGTTGATTAGTCTCAATGTTCCATGAAGACTGTTAAGACCCTGCCTCCTTAGCCGACAGCTTGGCATTTCCCTGTTGTGACATCCTCAGGAGTCCCTAAGACAGGCGAGGGAGGTGAGAGAGAGGACAGTTTTGGGGGGGCCACAAGGAGGCCTATCAGAGGCACACCGCATCTGTCACCGAGAGGTGGAATTAGACATTAGTCTTTGAAGGACGCTGGCGTCCTGTCCTTCCAGCCTCTTGGGGACGGTGTGGAGCCTCTTGCCGCTGCAGACCTGGGGGCTGTGGAGCCAGCCTAGTGCTCTCTAGTGCTACCCAGCCTGTCGGCTGTTGGAACCAGGAGGGAGTGCGAGCTGTGGCCCACGGCAGCTGTGCCACGGGATGACTCTTATTTGGCAGAGAACATGGATGGATTTGGATGTGAATGTCAGGAGGAACTTGGCATCTAAAACAGACAAGAAGTCATGAATCTGATGCCTCGGGGAAAGCAGAGGGGCAAATGTTTCATGGCACTATGGCCAGAAAGGATTTTATTTTTTCTTTTAGAAGAGAATATGTAACAGAACATTGAGGTTGGCATTTACATGGTAGACAAGGGAAATCCCTTTCTCCCTTTTTCAATGAAGCCTCAGTGCAACACGTGTGTGTGCTTGGCAGGAAGGGGTGCTGCGTGAGGAACAATAATGATCGCATTATTTTTTCTTGGTGTACCTAGTACAGTGGGTGCCAGGAACTGTGTATTGCTTGGATAACATCACTTGATCTACATAAAGTTTCCATTAGATACTTTTATCCCCAACTCACTTCATGATCCTGTCTTATAAAGTTTTGCATCACTTAACCTAGAGATGTATTTAGAGAAACGGACCATTGTGCCAATGTCACAGAGTGTACTAACCTGAGCTAAGAGAGCCACAGCTCACTAAGTGATGTAACCTGATGGGACCGTGGCCATATCTGTGGACTGATGGTGACTGAAGCATTGGGATGAAGCTCATGACTCTTTTGTGACATTATCCTGCCTGCAGTACCCCCATGGGACATTATTATTCTGTGCTGTAAGTGATTCATCAAAGACCAGGTGCCCCCATCTCACCAATCCTCTGAAGCCAGGAGGGAGAGCCTTTCGGTGAGAGCTGAGGAGGTACTGCCCTGATCTGTCTGCCCATTTGACAGATGGGTAAACTAAGCCTCAGAGAGGAAAATGCTTTCACTTCAAGAAGTAGGTAATGGAATCACTAACCAAGGATTCTGGTGGCAGGTATTAAAGATTTGATGAAAGACATTTTATGCAACTGTTTTATTGAGCTGTCCACATTTTCAGAAGTTCATCTTGGGAGGTATCATCTTACTTTCTTAGAAATGAAGAATCCTAGAGTTTCAGAAGAACTATTCATCAAGAGTAGTTTATTTGTAAATGACTCCACCCAGTGCAAAACAGTTTAAGCCTAAATGTCCCTATATCTAAGTGACCCAGGAAGGCCTCTGGAGCAGCTCAATCCAGCTGCTCAGAATGAGGGACACAGCTTGAGTGTTACCCACCTTTGTGGTTCTGTTTTCCTTACCACCTCCTCTGCATTCTGAGTTCTTTTGTGATCCTTTGCTTAGACTCACCTTCTTCTGCCTGGAAAACTCCTACTCACTCTTCAAAATCCAGATGAGATTCCACCACTGTTTTGCTGACTAGCATCTGGCTTAAAGCAGAACTATTTCTTTTTATGGATTTCTCTCTCTCCCTCCCTCTCTCTCTCCCTCCCTCTCTCTCTCCCTCTCTCTCTCTCCCTCCTCCCCTCTCTCAACACATCAGGCATCTGATTCCAAATGGTTCCCACTCTGTGGAGTTGTCTGGAACACTTCACATTTTTGCCCATGGGTTCCAGCTTCTCTTCCTATCTCTCTCTCCTCTCATTCCTTTTTAAAACAAAGGACTTTCCTTTCTAGGCCCTTCTGAATATTCAGAGGAAAGCCAAAATTCAGAACATACTTATCTGAAGTTTTCTGTTGGATAAAAGACTCAGACGAGATTGGGTGCATTTAGGGCGGCATGGCTGTACCCAGAGGATTCAGTGTCTCTGTACTCAGCACTGCAGGAATAGAAATGGCTCAATTAAAATATTCTAGAAAGGAGACCACCCCCCACACACTAGGCAACCAGGGGGGATATTTTATAAGTAGAAGGGTGTTGTTTTAGTTCATTTTCCATTTCTATAACAAAATACTTGAGGCCAGATAGTTTATTAAAAATATATAGGCTTGCCAGGTGTGGTGGCTCACGCTTGTAATCCCAGCACTCGGGAGGCAGAGACAGGGGATTGCTGAATTTGAGACTTGCCTGGGCTACATAGTGAGCTCAGGGCCAGCCTGAACTACAAAGCGAGACCCTGACTCAAAAAAAATGTATATACAGGTTTATTTGCTGGATGCTCAGAAGTCTGAGAGTGCTGGTGCCTGGTGGGGGCCTACTTATTATACCACAAAATGGCGGAGGGTGTCACGTGACAAGACAGAGCAAGTCCAGCACCTCAGCTCTCTCCTCCTGTTCTTAGAAAATTACTAATACCATTATGGGGGCTCTACTCTTCTGACTTCAACTAATTTTAATTACTTCCACCAAGTCCCACCTCCATATACCATCAACACGAATTTGAAGATTTAGTTTTCAACGTTTAAAACTTTAGAATACCATATCAGGTATCACTGAAGAGCTTACCCCTGTTTCTGATTCCATAGGAGTCTAATTTGTTTTCTAAACTCCAGCTTAGAGGGATATTAAAATCTGGCTGGGCAAGGTAGTGAAGAAATCCTCTCATAGAAAAAGCTTACCTTTAGGGTCTTGTGGTCAGGGTACTGAAGAGGGCCTTCTCTATTAGGAGCGCCACCCACAGATGTGCCACAGGGGATGGAACTTTGACCAAAGCTCAGCTCAGTTGCAGGAGTTGGGCAGGTGGGGTCAGGCAGCGTCGCCTCTGGGACCTTACAACAGCTGGTGAGGCTGATTTGAAGTGTCCCCTGCTCTGAGTGCTGGAACGCAGCAATTCTCAACCTTTTGGTGGCTTCAGCGTCCTCTACGCTTGGTACAAACAGATGCTTGGTCCGCCCCCCAGTTAGCCTGAGGATGTGTAAGTCAAAAGATGTCACGATTGGTGCGGACAGTGGTCCCAGTCCAGCCACAGACAATTCCGAGTCTTACACAGTGGAGTTCCACCAGGCAGGAGGCATCTATTTCTCCTACACCTGCTTGTGGTGGGCTGTGAACTAGACTAAAACGAAGAGGTAAAAAGAGGAAATGGGCTCCTCTCGGTTTGCAGTGAAGCCTTGGCGGGAAGGAGGCTTTTCACTGATTTCAGAGTCCCACCTGGAGGACACCGCCTTGTGTCTGTGAAGTGCGGGTGCCCTCTAGTGGTTGCATGGGGAACCGCCGGCACAGCCCTCTGGGAACCTCTATTTTTGGGTCACTTAAAATATTATTAGTGACCACCATTGGTGGGGAATGAATTTGGATTACTGTTACCAGATGAGGGTATCTCAGGGAAATTGTGTCTAGGTTCTTGGTATCTTTTTTTGTTGTTGTTGAGACAGGGTCTCGCTTTGTAGTTCAGGCTGGCCCTGAGCTCACTATGTAACCCAAGCTAGCCTTGAGCTCAGCAATCCTCCTGCCTCTGCCTCCCGAGTGCTGGGATTACAGGCGTGAGCCACCACTCGAGGCCGTTCTTGGTATCTTGATCAAAGGAATAAATAGGACGCTCAAAAGGAGTTAAGAATAAGATTTATTAAAACCAAGAGAAGTAAAGATACACTCCACAGTGAAGTCGAGGGCCAGTCAGACGAGATCATGGCCACAGGGGCAAATACTAGGTCTCTTAAGGTCCTGGGCTTATGGGAAGATCGATTGCTGGGAATTGACAGGAGTCATGGTCCAATCAGGTACCTGACTCAGCCCACCTTTCCAGAGTCTACAAAGGTTTTAGAAATGTCATTGTCCAAAACCTATCCTTTGCTGGGGGGTCAGAAGAACAAAACCACAAGGCAGATAAGGCCGGATACACACTAGGGTCATGAACTTTTGGTTTTGAACATGCCTGGGGGGACTGGGGATGGAGTGACCTTTGTCTCTTGGTTTCCTGATGTTCTGACATGGTCATCCCAGGCCTGTCCAGTTCCTGGAGTCTGGACCCCACAGCTTTCTGTTGCTCACTAGTCCATGCTCCACCTCTGGCCTCACAACCTCCTGATCCAGAAGGCCAGTGGGTTAAAAATCTCAAGAACCCTGGAGGTGAAGATACCTGTGTTCTGTTTACCATCACTAGCTCTTTGACCTTGTGCAAATCATTTGACTTTTCTGACTCTTGTATTTTTGGTCTGTAAAATGGGCACAAGGAAGGGGGGATATTCCATTGTTAGGATATCTTGACAGCATTTGCCATTTCCCTTCCTGTGTCTTTTCCCTACTCATGAGAGGCCACACTTTGCCTTGATAGTGCCCTTCTCCAGACACGGCAGAGAGGACTGGATGCTTCAACGAAAGCAGTGAACAACGCTCCCTCAAATAGAGACTGAATCCTTAGTGGCCTCTATCTGACCTTCATAAGGTTCTACCCTTGTCCAAGGTGGGGTCTCAGATGCAGCCCCTCACTGCTCTCTCGTCCTCTAGCCCCCAAGTGTCTTCTGTGGTCTGAGCAGTTGCAAAAGTGAGCAGCATCATTGTCCTGCTTTGTACTGACCACTGGCTTTGAACATAAAGGACACAAATGCAGGACTCGGGTTTTCTGATTCCCTAGTGACCTCTGCACCTGAGGCGGTGTTGACTCACCGAGAGCTGTTGGCCTGACAGCCATCAGTACAGGCCCCAAGGCCCATGCAGAACCTCTCACTGTGTGTGGAGTCATGAAAATCCACATCACCCCACAGCATGAAGGATCACTGCTGGCGGACACTCCTCACAGATATATCCTGAGGGTGAGTGGAGCTCTGGGAAGGAAAGGCTGGCACAGGACGGGTGCCATACTCCTTTTCTTAAAATAAAAAAAAAATAAAAAGCTCATTGGGCACATGTTTCTGTTTCACTGCACATGAAAATCCTTCTGTTGTTTGCTCTTGCGCAGGCACACAGAGCCCTGAAATCACAGTGGAAGCCGTCAGCAAACTGTAAACATTATCTATGCCACAATGGGCCAGGCACTCTTTCCAGGAGTCAGGGGGACGGTCCCTGATCCCTTGGGCAGTAGATGCAGGAGAGGTGAGTACATACATACTCCAATAAATAGGTGAAACTTTGGATGAGAAGCACTGTGAAGGGAAGTGAAAGGGGCTGGTGAGGAAGGGAGAGGCGACACTTCCAGCATGGCAAACCCCAGGAGAAGTCCGGAATTGAGCATCTGGTGTTTTCCAGAGCATTCAATGTCTGTGTCGTGCTGTTGCCACCACCCCAAAGCCCAAGACTTTAATGTGGTGATTAGCAGCTGGGATGTTAGTGTGCTCCCGTGGACATGGCTGTCCTCTTTAGCCACCTGCCAGAAATCTAGGCACTGAGGAAGACCTTCTGCAAGGTTCCCGGGTTTCTTCTAATTTCAGAGGAACTCTGCCATTCTTGTCCCTTTCTCCTCAATGAGCAAAGGTACTGGAAATACAGAAGCCCAGCCCCAAGAGCATGCAGTTCTATCGCATGGGTGGCAGTACTGCTCCCGGGTGTGGCGGATGCCTGGTAGGGTCTCACAGTGGACAGATCTGACCACCCGTTGCTCCATCCTGCATTGAGGACACTATTTCTGGTTCCTCTGCCTGTGGTTCTCTTCCCTGAGCTTTCCATATTGGGCTCTTTGCATCCTTTAGATCTTAACTTAAATGTCACAGCCTGTTGCCTGCGGTGGAGGACAGTCCCCAAAGGACTTAATGGAAGAGGGGCACTTGAGCAGGGTTTTGCAGAATGAACAGAAGATCTCCAGAGGAAAAACAGACACAATAGCTCCCTGTGAGCGAGGAAGGCCTCAGCACACAAATAAGGGTCTGGGGGCCACAACAGTTTCCCTGTGATGGATCGTGGCACCTTGGGAGGTGACAGAGGCGAAGGAGGCAGGGCCAAGGTCACGAGTACTCTCGGTACTGGGGGGCTTGACTGTTACTCTAACGGGCATGACCCTTTGGGGGAACTAGAGTAGAAAGTAACCATATAGGTCTAAGTTATTTTTGCAATGGTTTGGGTACAGAGAGTAGATTTTTATGATAGCAATGGAGCAGAGGCTACAGGTTTCAGGAGATAGACTCAGCAGGAGCTCATGGCTTATCGAACTTTTAACGCAAGTGGGCCTCAGAGTGGATCTTGCTTTGGGAGCATTCAGTCAGACGAGCACCCAGAGGTAGAGCTGGCTTTTAGGAAAGAGCACAGCACTGAAAAAGAGACACACAAACTGAAGATGGAGTTTGGGAGACTGACTTGAGCAGCACAGAGGTGGACTGGAAAGTCACTAGATTAGAGAGGGCTTGGAGATCCACAAACACTTGCTGAGAAGAAATTTATACATGAGCGAACCATGGAGCATTTGAGCACCTGAGATGAAACAGGCTGGCTTAGCGCACTCACCGATTTCCACGCCCTTAAATGCCTGTAAGCTTTGTAACATAACTCAACAGAGTTGGGGAGTGATACACCAGATTGCTATCATGGATTTAGGCTGAGCCACTGGACACATGGGCAGTGTGGCATACTTCCAAATGTGGTAGAGTTACCTCCTCTGATGTCAGTCTTTAGGGTTTTTCTCCCGTGACCTCACATAAAATTTGCATATACTAAGCATGCAGTATTATCATGCAATACCAACCAATAGATGGAGACCTCACTTTGCCTGTACCAGTCCAGACAGTGCACAGTTCTTCCTCTTGCTTCCTTTCAGTTCCCCCCGAGGATCCCCTGCTGCCCCACAGGCAAGAACCCCAGGGACAAGCACCAGAGATGCTTCAGTTGAAAGCCTCGTACACTGTCTCAAGCTTCAGGAGTTTTCCAGGTGGCCCTGACCCAAGGTTAAGTTCTCCCACCTCTTCCTCAGTACAAGGAAAAGTACTTTGTGTTTTGATGTTGCTAAAGAAAAGGTTGAAGTTATTAGTACAATTTTAAAGTCATAGCAGTACAGTGTTACTCTCCCCTGGAATTTGATCTCTTTTTAGCAAATCATGTCGACTTTAGTCCTTTTTCTGGGCTTTTCATTGTCATCTTGTCAAGCCTTCCTGTCTTCTTTGCTATTCTGTTCTCTTGAGAATGACAATTCTTCCAACACCCACTCAGCCTTTACCTGCCTTTGAACAGCACAGTGTCTGGGATCTGAGGACTGGTGAGGACAGGGAAGAACCTGAGAGTAGGCTGCATGGAGACAGGGGACTGAGCTTAGCACAGGGAGACTCCAGAGAGGACGGCCAGGCATTCAGGAAGAGGCTGGAGCACGTGGTAGCCTGAAAGCCATAAAATAAGGGCAAGAAATACAGGCTCAGGCATTAAAAAGACTTGGGATGAGTCGCTGTTTCTGTGGCCTTGAGCAATTTGCTTCATTGCTCTGAGCGTCAGTCTTTCCATTTGTAAAACTGAATATAGTCATGTACCCCATCATGACACTGTACTCAAAGCTGGTGGCCCCACGAGGTCACACAGGCTGAACAGTCTTTCCATCTAGTGACTGTGTAGCTGTCACAGTGCTGAACCGCAATGTAGTTCTCCCATATCCATGGTGTGCTGTAAAAGCAGAGCACAGTTACACACAAGTGTAGAATAGAAGCCTCAATGACTAATAAGTGACTGTACTGCACTTGCATTGCACCACATAGCCTAGGTGTGCATTCGGCTACACCGCCCAGAGGCAAACTGATGTCTGCCAGGCAAAGTCACCCACCAAATACGTTTCTCAGAGTACTTTCCCTCAGATAAGCAAAGCATGGCTGTGTGTCACAGGCGTGTTCTGACAATGAGCAGCAGGTGTGCAGAGCTTCGAACTGCAGTCAATCGCGGCCCGGTGCTCTCGCCAATTTAAACTGACATCTACAAGAAGAGTTGTCCAAACAGATGGATGTAGGGGCTGAGTCCGAGACGGGGTCTGGAGCGCTAGAGCATGCAACCATCACGGCAAGTAGCCCTCCTGGCTTTCAGGGACCTTTCTGTGTTCCAGGACCCCAATTGCTACACAGTGCGTGTGAGGAGGTCTTGGGGTCCAACCCTTAGGTGAGTCTGTGTTTTATACTTTTTAATGAAAACACCAGAGGCAGCCTCTGGGGAATTGAAATCACTATTGTTTTTAAAATATTTGTCTTTGCTTTCCCATCTACAAAAGCAAACTATGCTCAGGGGTCAGAATTACACCAAACACTATAAGGAATAAAGGAGTAAAATGGCATTTAATCCTAAAACATACAAACCACCATTTATGTTTTTGAAATTCAATAGGCATGTACATTTAAAAGATTATGGATTTGGTTACATATGGTATGCATAGTTGTAGTTCCTGAGTTTTATACTCAACATTGCATAATGATCACTCACTCATGCCATTATAAGGTTGTTTTTAGAAATGTATTTAACATTATCTTAAAAGCATAGACAGTACCCATTCTTATTTTATTTTACTACTACTACTGGTTGTTTTCCCACATTTAAAAACAATGCTTAGAGAAATATTAACGTATCTGAGCCTTTATCCTTAGCAGAGGTCATTCTGTTAAACTGCAGTTAACCAACCACCCACAGGTATGCGTCTTTGGGATTCAACCAATCTCAGGCTTAAAGAAAAAAAACTGGGAAAAGTCCCAACTCTACTGCAAATGTTCGGACATTTTTCATTGTTATTATTCCTCAAACAATATAGCATAACAATGACCCACACAGTACATTGTTTCAGGCACTATAAGCCATCTAATGATTTATAGTGTACAGGAGGATGCACGTACTTCATATGCAAATACTATGCAATTTATATAAGGGACCTGAGCAACTTCAGATTTTGGGATCTGCGGAAGTCCTGGAACGAAGTTCCCTGCTGGTATGAGGGTGTCTGTGCACCTGTGTACACGGCATGTCTATGACGCCCACTAGATCCAAGACCTTTGAAGACAAGGCTTTTGAATGCAGCCTGAGTTATGCTTTGTGGAATTTCTTGATATTTACTGTGCATTCAGTACCAGGTGTAGAGTACATTTAAATGCACCAGCAATTGATTTCTGGTCTGCATATGAGAAAATCAAGTCTCAGAGAGGTTGGGGAACTTGCTAAGGCCATACAACTGAAAAGTGTTGAAGGCCTGATGAAAAAAAAATCCTTACATTCGTCTTACTCCAAACTCTTCTTATTCATGCTACCTTTGGGTCTGACTCATCCAGAGGTCCCCAGAGTCTGTCCCATAGCCAAGTGCAGAGTAGGTTGTTCTAAATATTTGATGAATGAATAAAATAATAGATGAATACATAAGTGAGCAAGCCAGTCCAGGAACTACTGGAAGTGGAAGCCAGAAAAAGCATGATTTGTGTGTGTCTGTGTAGGGCAAGTAATACCAGCGGCACATTATTTCTCCTTTGCATTCTAATAGGTTTACAAAACAGGGCATATAGCCTGAAAAATAGTGCATCCCCCACATTTCATTGTCGATTAAAATGATTTAAAATGTCCTATGAATAAGCAAACAGAGCAAGTGTAAGAAACAGCAGAAAATGGAACACAGAAGTGGAGATAAGATAAATAGGATCTGAAATATCTGGGTCCTTTGAACAAGAAATCAAAGAACAAGGCTGCTCACTTTTGCTTTGTGTAGGCAGCAAATTAAAAAGGCAAAGAATCCAAGGTGCATGTGTGGATTCCTACAAATTATATACGGTATTTCAAGCAGATCAGAGGTAGAATATTTGCATATTTTATAAAATTACAAAACATGGCCATTCAAACATGGATTTTGTTTCCAAAGGGACATGCTCAGTATTTATACTTAGATTTACCATTTGGTACAAATAGACACTGTTCACAAATTCAGAAGTTAACACCCATTATTGCCCTAAAGTATTATCACTTAGAAGATGATAATCTTGTAAAGCCTATTTTTCTAAAGGAATGCATTTCCAATTTAAGCAACACTTGCTAGCTAGATGCAGTAACTGTGAGGACTAAAAGCTCACAGCAGAGGTTTAAGCAGCTGGAAAGAATCTCAAACCAATCTCCCCTAGTCTCCTAACAGGGATTTTGCTAGATGGCTCTCTAGTCCCTTGCGGAATACACACTGTGCCCACTAGGTGACGGTATAGTAAAGCCAAAGACCCAAACACAGACAGGCGCAAGGAAGCCAGTATTTGCTTCCTCTGACGGAGCGCTGAGCCAAAACTGCCTTCTTATGGTTCTGAAGAAGCCAGAGACTTTTCCCACTCTAAAATCATCCCTTTTATCACAACTGTGGTTCATCTTTTGATAAAAGTATAGCATTTTCCTGACATTTATCATGTACGAGGCACTGTGCCAAGGGCACAGAAAGGAACGGTAAAACCTAGAATTTTCTGTCACAGAAAAGCACTCGTTCTAATGGGAGTGATCACCTCTAAGTAGTAACTAATCACAAAATAGATCATTGCCCCTTGGAGTATGGGTCATAAGAGGGAAGGCATCCTGTGCCTCTGTAGTATGTTGTTTTCAGAGACCTGATTTCTCCCACGAGTGCATTAATTTGGTGAGGTGGAATTTCAAACTGGGAGACAAAGCTATGCACACAACCCCCTATAGATACAGCATGGTAAGTTCAAAGCGGGCCTGCTGGTGGGTGGAGACCAGTGAGAAAGGAGGCGAGGGGATGGGCAGGGCTGGTCACATGGGGCGTTACCAAGCAGACCAGGGAGTTTGAGTCTGTGTGTAGAGGGAAGTCTGGGGGGTCTTTATTGCCCTCCACCTTTCAGCCTCATCTGCTTCATGAATACCAAGCTGAAGCCAGTAGAACCTCCTGCAAGTTTCTTCATAACTCGGACCTTTCCACAAGGCATATTTCTTTGTTAGGTCTTTTTTACTTCTTGCATCTGGTTCCTACACGCCAACTCTTCCTCCATCCAGTTGCCTGGATCCTATTCAAAACCAGCCCTCGACCTGGCGGTAGCAAGAAGGCCCCACTGTGAAAGCATCACACTGGCTTTATGGAGCAAGGTGTCACTTGGGACCGCAGCAGAATGGGGGTAGGGCAGAGAGAAGACAGAGCTATGTGTGAAAGTTGAACTTGGAGCTAGGTGGAGCAGGTGGGGGTCAGGAGAGGGATCGGGAGCATCTTTCTGAAAGTGCCCTAGAATTCTGGTGGTTTTCTATGTAGCTATTGGACCCACTGATTTAATGAATAAGCTTAAATGCACACCGAACAGGACTCTCACATGTAGATCAGACTCTCTCGGTCTCTGCAAAGTATTCTTGGAGCATAAGTATCAGGCAGGCTGTGTATATGCTGCAGAGTGGAACTTTTCTCTGGCTTCAGAGCCAGGATCCACCATAGAGCAGCCTCTGGTTCAGTAGGGATGACTGTGGCAGCCTCTCTTTCTCTCCCTCTCTCTCTCTCTCTCTCTTTCTCCCTCTCTCTCTCTCTCTCTCTGTCTCTCTCTCTCTCTCTCTCTCTCCCTCTCTTCCTCCATCTCTCTCCTACCGTCATGCTCTTGTGTTAGACAAGATCATCATATACTCTGACATAATGAGGCTGCTTGTGGGTGGATGGGCATATTAGAGGTGAAGAAGTTTTGGGGACCCTGTTTCAAATCTGAACATCAAGATTGTGTTTCCAGTTATTTCACATTGTTTTGCTCTTGTTCTTTTTACTTTATTCTCCAATAACTCAGAAGGTTAAGTTTAAGGTGAGAAACCATTGAGGGGAGGTTAGTATGCATAATGATTCGATGGAGAATCTCAACTCTGCAGACCTGGGATGATTGGAAGATAAAAAGGGGGTGGGTGAATGAATGGAATATTGAAAACAAAGATGAGTTGATGTCTTTATTTTCTGCTTTCTTGCAGGGTGCTTTTTGTGATTGCTAAACAAAAGTTGTTGGACAGCCAGTCATGGAGGGGGAGGTAAAGGTATCCAATGTTCTCTAAGCAAAGCTCTTCTGTTCCAGAAAAGGAGAAAAGGCTGAAAGAGGAAGCAGGGAGGAGAACCTATCAGCTAAGACAGGATCAAGTGTGATCCCAGAGCTGTCATTTTCTAGCCCCATAATCTGTGACCAGTGTGTTGTTTATAGCTACAAAAGTATGGAGTCAGGCTCCACAGAACTGATAGAAAATTAAAAGAAAAGGTGCCAAGGCCTAGATGTTTGTAACAGACTTTTCTGGGGAGAAACCAGCCAGGCCATTGTCACAATGGCAAGAGGGGAAAGCAAAAGCTAGGCAAGATAACAAAGGATACAGGCATATTATATAGCTGGGGGGAGTGAGGATAGGGTAACAGGAAGCGGAAAGACACTATAGACCTCTTTAATTGGTCTAATTGGTGTCTCTCCATGACAGGATAATGACATCAAGGGTCAAAGGGGAGGAAGGTGTCTCTGGTTGAGGTGGCCACTTTGGCTTTGTTCCCAGAGAGCACAAGGGATTGTGGGAAGGAGTGTGACATCCCACCACGTGGTACCATGAGAAGTGTGGCATTTTGAAGGAGAAATGCCTCACTGGCTCCATTCTGAACCAGCAAACCTATCAATAATGTTAGTCTGGTCAACAATAAACACTATATAGAACAATTATCCCATAAGATTTTATCTCCTAGTGCTATTGTAACTCTCCTAGTTAGATTTTATCTCCTAGTGCTATTTTATTGTAACTCTACTAGTTAGATTTTATCTCCTAGTGCTATTTTATCTCCTAGTGCTATTGTAACTCTCTTAGTTTAAGTATACGATTAAGTATATGATTTCATGCCACAAAAGCTCACCTAAGGATACATTTCTCAGGCTATATTTCCACTGTTGCGTGACACATGATTGTTTAAGTTGCAGAATCACCTGGGCAGGTTCTCTCTGGGGAAGGCAGGTAGTCATACAGGGAGGGCCATACAATATAGTTCAGTTGTTTCTGTAAAGTTTTCTTACCATAAAAAGTGAAGAAATAAAAAACAGACATGATTTAGTGTCAAGATGTATTCCAGCCAGATGAAGAATATATGAGTACATGATAAATGATTCTCTGTAACTATTACATAGTAAGAAAATTTATTTTTTTTAATTTTCTGCCTTCCTTTCCACTTTTCTCTTTTGAGAAAAGGACAAAATGGAAATAGGCCTTTAGTAAAAAAGGAAGGAGAAAAGGAAGTAAGGGAAGAGGAGGAGAATGGGGAAAAACGAATGAAGATACATCATGTAAAGGCACAAATTCTCTATGATGAATGTGATCATTATGTAAATCTAAACTGTACCAATAAAATACAAAATGGCAAAAAAGAAAATTTAAAAACAGAATTATAAATACAATATTGTTCATTCTCAAAGAAGTATCTCCACCGAGTGTGGATATTTTAGTGCCCCTGGTTTGTAGTATATGTATTTGAGACCCATATTAAAAAATGATCTTTATAAAGAAAGATGGAACAATTAATTTCATGGGTTTTTAGGAGTAGTTTAAAAGCCCTCAAGATAAAGGTTTGTCTGAAGCTTTGATATTTGCTCCTTCATTTTTCTTTGGTTAAAAATACTGCCATGGTAACAGTCACGGTCCTCAAAGCTCAGAGTCACACTTTGTGATTTGAATGTGGGACTGAAACTATTTTTTGACAAAGATGGATGGAAAAAGAGCACAATTTCATATAAATAAAAGCCTCACTGCAATTCATGAAAATAAAAACTATACTTACGTTTGCTTTTATTTGCCACATGCCCACTGTGTGTCAGGACATAGTGTCACCCATTACATGGTCCAACTTGATCTATGAGGACCTCAGGGGACTTTTCCAGTGTCATGTCAGAGGTAAACATCAAGTGAACTTAAGAAATGAGTCTTTTGTATTTCACTCCAGACTGGGAACATTTCTAACCAATTTCATTAATTGTAGGGCATTAGTCATCTTGTTAGAATAAGCCGGTCTGAGCAATACGTCCTTATGATTTAAAAATGGCACCATGTCCTTCATGATGATAGGCACATTAAGAGTCCAGTCACATGACACATGCCATCTTTTCCTTGAGAATACCTTGGGTGAACCAACCTGAATACTCATGAGAGGGATGGTAGCTGGAATTAGTTCTAATTTTCTAAGAGAAAGAAAACATTTTCCAGAGAAGTAAAAAATTCGTATCTAAAATTCAAATTTAAAATTTGACAAAAATTTGATTGTTCTCAGTGTGTTTTGTTTTTTGTTTGTTTGTTTTGTTTTGTTTTGCTTTTGAGACAGGGTCTCGCTTTGTCATTCAGGCTGGCTCTGAGCTCACTGTGTAGCCTAGGCAAGCCTGGAACTCAGCAATCCTCCTGTCTCTGCCTCCCTAGTGCTGGGATTACAGGCGTGAGCCACCATGTCCGGCACTTGTTCTCAGTGTATTTTGAAAGACAAGAAAAGTCTGGAGGCTACCTCGGTTGTTCATTTGTAACCTCAGATTCTGGTGATGAGTTCCCTCAGAGGAAATTTTAAGCAGAAAATTCCATGATCTGTCAACTATTAACCTCCCAAAAGATCACTGATTTTAAAAAAGCCTGCTGATCAAGCAAAGTTTATTAGTTACTACAATAAAGGAGAATAACATAGTGATGACTTTTGTTGGTATCTCAAAATGGGAAATGAGGAGCAAATAATGATAGTTTTAGGGTCCTAGCTGGTAATCATAGGTGAATTTGCAAAGTGGGGACCTGGATAAAACTAGGCAGAGTTTATGATTCAACAGATTAGAATCGGTGGTTACAGAAAGCATTCTGAGGAATGGAAAGGGGCCATTAAATGGCAGAGAGAAGAGGAGGCCAGAGAAGGAGAATTACCTTTCTCCAGGTCCAGACTTTTCTGGCTGGCTTCCCCACAGAGCACTGAGCTCCGGAATTCATCAGTAGGTGATTCCACTGAGGCCCTTGGGAGAGGCCTTCTTATAAACTAGAATACTAGTCTTGTCTTTTAGAAGATGGTATCACCTCCATTTTTATTGACATAAAATATACCTTACAGAAAATTTAGCATCATAGCTATTTCTGGTGCACAGTTCAGTCATACTAAGTATGACTGAAGTACATTCACACAAGTCACTACCATCCATTGCCAGAACTTTTTGTCCTTCAAAACCAAAAATTGGTATTCATTAAACACTAACTCCCCATTCCTTTCCTTCTCCTACCCTGCGCCATCCTTCTCCTTTCTGCCTCTGTGAATTTGATAATTTTTGGTTAGCTCATGTAAGTACAATGCAAGAATTTCCTGTTCTCATGGTAAATAATTAAGGACTCTGCATGTTTTCTTGATGTCACATTAAAAAATTATGTTGATCAGATTTGATTTTTAGGTACTGTGCAGAGATGGATCTCTCTGGTCTCTGGAATGGTCTTCCCGCTACAGATAATTTTTAATAGTGAAGACTGGTCAGAATTTTCCCTCTCTTCCATAGTTCAAGAAAAATTATGTTACCTCTGTTTGCATAAAGGCCACAAAAAAGCAAGAATGGAAGCTTTGCTCAATGCTCCGGGAGCAGATGCCAGGCCATTAGGAACTTTGGAAACCTGCCTCTTTCTGTCACTCCCAGGCCGGCGCAGACACTGACAGCCACAATGGGGGAGTAGCTCTGGCCAAACCTGCCAGAGGCTCTTATAGATGGTTTCTGCTGGATTTCAGGTTGCCTTGGCCCATAGCCCTTTCTAATTATTTGCTGTCATTCTGAATTTTCTGGAATAAATCAGGGCCTAAAGGTAGAACATTTTTGGTCACAAAGTAATAGAACTGACCTTTGAAATGAACAGATTCAGCTTTTATCTTTCCCAAGACCCAGACATGGTTCAATAGCCACAACCTTTTTCCTTGCCCAAAAGAACCTACTGGATACTTATCGTCATAAATTTTTCTTGCTGTTGTTGCCTGTAAAGAATTAGTGTCCTAGTCACTTTCTTGTTGCTGAGACATCTGCAAATGAAAAGCTCACATTTCATCTGCTGCTGTCCTCGCAGCTTGGAAGAAGCATAGGAAAAGGATCGAGGCAGAGAAGAGCTGTTCACATATAACAGCCAGAAAGCAGAGTGAAGGGAGAGAGACAGACCCTTCCAGGTCACATCCCCAGTGACTCCGTTCATCCAACTCAGCTTCTCCTCCTATCACATTTAGCTAGAAAGCTCCCATGATTTAATAGCCTTTTGAAAGCCCTGATTATGAGCCTTTGATGGGGATGACCAGATATAAACTCTAACAGTGAGTATTTGCATAGCGTGCAAAAGGTGAACCTGAAAATGTTTCATCTGCAGTTAGTTGGGCAGACGGGACAACCACCTCATCAATAAAAAGCAGACTATAATGAATATAATATTATTGTCACTACTTCTTACTTTACTTGTATTATTTTCCCTTGAAGCATCTACACAAACATCATTTCTAGGTCAGTGGTTCATAACTGAGGACATTTCATAAAGTCTGGGGCATTTTTGATTGTTATAACTTGAAGCTGTAAGTGTTTTTGGCTTCTGTTGGGCAGAGGCCAAGGGTGCTATGAAGCATCCTACAGTGCTCAGAACAGCTCCATCAACAAGGCTTATCTGACCCACAATATCAATTATACTGAGACTGAGAAACTGAGGCTCACCCTGTGCTCATGCCTATCTGTCCAGAGGATATATAAATTGTTGACATCTGTCAACAGCTTTAGAAAGCCCAGGACTAGACTCCTATTTACTATTAACCATAACCACTTCCTAAGGTTGTTACTTTCATCAACCCCTATTTATAGATTAGGAAAATTTACCTTTAGATAAATTACCCAAACTCACATAGCTTGAACATGGTTTATGTGAGGAATTCAGATCACCTGTGTCATGATAACTTGATTATAAGTAGGATGATTGTAAATCACCTAAGTCAGGGAGGCAGGTGCTGCCTGGAATAAAACTCCACCAAGGAGCAACTGCACTATTTCGTCCAGAAATCCCTACAGACTAATTTATAGAAGCTGACATTCACAGAATGCATGGCTCACCATTAGTCCACCCATGTGTGGCCACTCACCAATTTCCAAAAGTTTGTATCATGAAATGTATCAGTCTAAATCAATCCCCAGTCTTTGAAAAATACCCTACTGGTGAACTTTTGGAGTTTTTAGTAATACAAACTGCTGCTGTAGCACATGTGCCACAGATTCACCACCACTGCTCTAGAGTGTCTGAGCCCACACTTTATGGTTCCAGAATTATCTTTCTTCTCACTTGCTTCTCTGAGGAGACACATAAGGTTGTCAAGATGGATTCATTTTTACTGAAGAGAGTTCTAATACATTTTACTTTGCCTTATTTTCTAGCTATCAATCCAGTGATATTTTAAAAACTTGGCACTAAGTTATCTAAATCCAAAATCTTTTACCTTTTGCACTGTTTGCTGGAACACTTTGATTTTAGCCTAAGCAAGATAATACTACATATATTATCCTGTCATTGGCTTTCTGAACTGTTTAATGCATTTTAGGCATCTTTCAGTTGCAGTTAATTTTAAAACTACTTCATTTCCATCCCTCATCTCTAGATAATATTTAATCACATTCATATGCATATTTCAAATTAATTCAGCCAATTCCTTTTAGAAATATGAGCTGTTTTCATTTCTTTGAGTGACAAAGTTTATAATATGATCCTACTTGACTCTCCATTTGAGTATATCTATTACTTTGATTTACAGAAGTACAATTGTCAGGTGGATGTCCACGTTAAGTTGGATTTTAAATTTGAGAAAATATGTTGAGTTGGTCCTGCAAATTGTCAGTACCAATTTAGCAGTGAGTAATGTTTCCCTACATTCTTCCCAGTACTTGACAAATTTGAGGCACAGTCCTAGCTCAGAAACTGTTCACTGTTGCCATGTGGGAATTTATACTGGATGGAAAAAAATAATTTGACTTTTCAGTAGAAGCTAAAATTCAGACACTTTAACAGCTCCTGATTTTTATGTTGCCAAGTGATTTCATCTTGATTAAAATATCCAGTTTCAACATGCATGCTGTAGTTTGTAAGCTCTGAAGCAGGTGATTTTTCAGATTCTTTTCTCCTCCCTGAACCGTAGGAGGCCAGATCATTGCAAGGAGAAGCAGATCCTCAGGCAGATATGTTGGACCAAGTGTTTCCCTCGGAGACATATTTCCAGCCACTCCAGGGTAGAACATGTATAGGTTGTTTGAGCATCTCAGGCTGAGCTTGGGAATTAAGGAATATCTGAGTATTTCAAGAGAATTCATACATAAAGGGATGGGAACTATTACAACAGCAGGTGTGAGCACATGAAGATCCCAGCTGGAGGGAGGGCACCAATCAGGCCTACTGAGTCTTCTCCAGTAGACTGTGTAATTAAGACCTTGCATTGTCATCTTCTCATCATTATAAGAAAATACCAGAGATAATTAATGTAAGAGACAGGGATTATTTTGTGTCTCATTTTTCCCAGTTCTAGTCTGTGATCAGTTGGCTTTGAGCCTGTGACAGGACAGCACATTGTGTTGGGAGTTGTGGTGAAAAACACTCACTCACTCCCTGGCCAGGAAGTAAGGAAAGAGGAAGAAGAAAGTCCTCTTCAAGAACATAGCACTTGTGAGCTAAGAACCCTGGAAAGACACATCTTCTGAAGCCTAATAATAAGCACCATTCCCTTGGACCAGGCTTTAACATATTAGATGTTGACACTCAAGATGGAAACTGTTTCAGATCCTGTGGAAAAATTAGAGAAAGATGGATCCCACTACCAGTTTTTTGTTGTTATGTTCAGGGAACAGAGGTCTTATGAGCACCTAAAAATGCCAACATGTCCTGAACTAGATCCATTGCAAGTTCTTTTACATTTCTTAGCCTAATGAATGGCACTATCATACAACCAGAATGAAAAAAATCACTAAGGTGTTTCACACCTTTATGCCATTTCTATTCTACCATGAACATTGATCTCCAGGTAGTGGGATAACTTTGCCTTTCAAGGCTTAGACTAAATGCAACTTCCTTCAAAATACCTCCCTAAATTGCCCTTGTGATGTAACTTTTTGTTATCTCTGTCTTCTCACAGTTCTCTTAAAATAATCATTCTTTATTGCAACCCTCCACTTGCCTCTTTGTCTTCTAAATTAAGCTCCACAAGGAGGATTGTGCCTAATTCATCTGTAGATGTTTCACCCCGAGCCTGACACCTGACCTATAGAAGGTACCCAAACAATGCTTGCTAAAGAAAGGATCTGAATAGGTGCACAAATCACTTGATATTTCTTCCACAAAGAGGTAGTGACTATGTCCTTTCTTCTGAAATTAGGAAGGCTTTTGTGACTTTTGCAGCAAATAGAACACCTGTGAAATTCTGGTTAATAAAAGATGATGCAACTTCCAGTCTGCTGATGTGACATTTGCTATTGGAGACTTCACCTACCGTGCAAGCAATCCAAACACCAGGAGACTATCAGGCTGGGGGGTATTCTGAGCTGACCCATTCAGAAAGACCACTCCAGGAAGTCACACAGTTGACAAAGGGAGAAAGAACAGAGAATACACCTGACACCCATTCCTTCATCCTCCTGTGGCGCCAACATTAACCTCCACCTGACTCTAGTTGCATGAATCACTCAGGGGAAACTACACACAGGTGTCCTTCCAAAGTCCTGACCATAGAATTCATGAAAGATGTGGGTGGTGATTCATTATACATGGAGAGATTATAGGAGTAGGACTTCCTACCTGGAAGAGGAGTGCTTCACTGCAGCGCCTTCGGGGCTGGCTGCGTGTGGAGGCAGAAGTGGAATGAGCTTCAAGCAGCCTCTTAACAGAAGCCTGAAGAAGGGCTTGAAAAGCTTACCAGGGAGAGTAGAAGTCAAAGGGAGGAGAGTGCTATTAAATGCTAGAGGAAGAAGGCCACTGTTACATAGTAAGAAAAGTTTAGCAACACTGTGATCTGAAGTAATGTAGAAAATTGAAAATATTCTTAATGAATTACATGCTTTAGCAAAAGAGATTTCTGGACAGGTGACCACTGATCCTATTTCCTGTGTAAAGACATGAGAAGAGAGCTAAACCAAAGAACAAACTATTCTGAGTCGATTTTGGAGAGATTACAAAAGAAGCAGAATAATTTTCCTCTCCAACAAAGTGATCTCAAAGAAACAAAAGTCCTCAGGGGAAAAAAAATAAAATCCTGGGGGCTTCCCAGAAAATGTGGTATGAATGAACCTGAATTTCTTCTCAAGGATTGGGATGGAAGATCCCTTCCTTTCACTTCCAGCTTCTGCTTCCTTGGTTCACGCCCTCTCCCTCCATCCTTAAAAGCTAACAATGTTATCTTCTCTCCACTGATCTGTACAGTGCGCTAACTCTATTCTCAAACCTTTTCTCTGTTTCTGTGACCTTTTCTTTATCTTGGTGAGTTTCCTATCTAATACGATCTGGGATAATTTCTCCATCTCAAGATCCTCAATTTAATCACATGTACAAAGTACCTTTGACCAAATAAAGTGGGTTAGTTAGAGACTTTAAGGATAAGGATGTTCACCGATGTCAGAATTTAGTAAGGTGAGTGGCAGGTATTGGGATTGTCGGGACCAAAGAATCTTCATTTTATAAGTCACCCCATCTGATGTTTTGGCTGTAAACAAACGTTGTACTTTATAAAGAAGTCCTGTATAGATGTGATATATATATATTCTGTAAAAAATAACTTGTGACAACTTGGTAATTGTGTTAATTGTATGAGGTTTCCTAAAAACCCCCAGGCAAGTCAGTAAGGTTGCTGAACTGGTTGCTCTAGTTGCCAAGTACAGCGATTTCCTGAAGCGCTTAAGGGGATACAGCTCACATAATTAACCAGTGAGCTAATCAATAGGGCTGTTCCTACCAAGGATTTTCTCTGTTAGCCCTCCCACAAAATGACTGTATTTCCTATTCCCCCTCTACCAATGACCTGATAAGTATGATAGATCAAACTGTTAGCCAATTACTAGAAGGTTTAGGTCCCCTCCTGTGTGTAACCTGAAATGCCCTTAAAAGGGGCCGGTAGCCATTCTTCAGGGTCTCCAACCCAATATTGGTAGACCCACTGCATGCTGTGCTAATAAAAGTTCCCTTGTTCATTACATGCGTGTTTGTCTTCCTCGGGATAGCATGATCCAGGCATTACAGGATGTTGCTTCCACACAAGCACTATGATGCCAGGACTGTTCTTTTAACAGTCCAGATAACTATTAATCTAACAGGCAGGTTAGATATACAGCACAGATAAGTTGGACAAAAGGATTCATTTCTTGGGTAGGATAGTGTGAGATTTCATCATAGTACTCAAAAAATGATGTATGATTTAAAATTAACAAATCATTTATTTTTGGAATTTTCCATTCATATTTCCAGACCATGGTTGGCTACAACTGAAACTGGAAAATGTACCTCCTCATAATGGGGACGAAGACTAGAGTATAACAACATTTTAAGCAATATTTAAGTGAAAGACTTGGAAAACTGCAGCAGTTACAAAGAGTTGGTTGGAAAATGGAAATCAGAAAGGGGGGTTCTCTTGCTTCTCACATGAACCCCATGTGGACACTTTCCTATTGTTGGCCTGTTTTTCTTTTGGTCCTATTGTTTTTCTATTCTGTCACTTGCACATTCATTTGCACATCTCCCCAACACCCTGTTGGTTCACTACTCCTTCCTAATAATGATAATAATAATGCATCACAAATCCCTAGTCTCTGCTGTTTATTGTACAATGCTAGTATTTTTCCCTGATGAGGGAGAAGAGTTCTGGTCACTGGATCATGAACTCTGGTCTTTCCCTTCCAAGAATTTTCAAAATTATATTTTACACTTACCTTTAATATATGTCATGACTTCCATTTTTATCATGTTTAAGGAAATGAGGCACCCCTATTATGCAGGCTAGTTGAAAGGCCTTGATGAATTTCCTTTCTGAAAAATCAGAGGATCCTTTTGGGGTAAAGAAAAGTGAAGATTTTTAAAAAGCAACAACAAAAAGAACCAATTTTAAAAAGAAAAATAAAGCATACGAGACTTCACTTTGGGTTAATTATAGCCACAGAGAATGATAATTGAATAGATATTAGTGTGCAAACTGCTGTCTAAATAATTATGGCCAGGAATGGTATTTAATTATAATTTTTGAAGGAGAAAAACATTTAAGGAACTGGTCAGGGTAATAGGGTGCTAATTCCAGAAGGCAAGAGTTTAGAATGTTGATGGGAAAGCTGTCACATTAGAAGCTAATTTCTTTTAGGCAAAAATCAATAAACAATCTGCAGGTTAAAGTGAAAGCATTCTGTAAACTGTAAAAAATTATGTTTTTGTAAAAGACTATTTTAATATAAGTTGGGAAATGGCAAGTTCTGAGGAGGCAAATTCTACCTCTTCTTCCCATTCCTTCCACCTCTCCCTTCTAATCCTCATTCCTCCAAGGACTCATTTGGTAAAATACCAAGACTCAGGTACAACTATTCCTGATCAATGAAGGCATCAAGGTCACAAAGTGTCAAAGAAGCTGATTTTTTCTTACTGACTTCCCCTGTTAAGTCACCTGAGTAGGGCTTGCTTCTTGAGGCTAAGTAAGCTACTTTCTCAGTGAAGCAGAAATAGGTAAGGAATAAATACCCATAAAGTCTCCACTAGTCCTCTTTTCTGAGTCCTACCCCACACCAACCCAATTTCTTCTACTTTGTGTGGCTTATTACAAGAGTTTTGTCTTGGTCATTTTCCTCACTGCTGCGAGAAAATACCTGACACTTGCAATTTAAGGAAAGGGTGGTTTGTTTTGGCTTATGTACAGTCCATGGAAAACTGGTTCCAAGGCAGAAGCTGCATGGTAGAAGGCCCTGTTTTAGAGAAAAGCTATTTAGTTCAGAAAACAGAAAGAAGTAAGGAGACAGGAAGGGAGATATAGCGTTGCAGGTCACACTTCCTGTTACTTTCTTCTTCTGATCAGAGCCCAGGTCTTTCTAGCAGTCAGCTATAGTGCCCCATATTCTATTCACCTTCCAAAAGACCCATCTATGAAAAAACGAGGCTGGTGGGTGGCAGTCCTGATCCAAATCGTAACACTCTGTCCCTGGTCCCTAAAGACTCATTTCCATTTTTTTATGAAGAATGCATTTAATTGTCAAAATTTTAACAATTTAAGCTTTACTCTTCAATATGGTTTGGTGAAAAGGCTAACATATTTTGCATAGAAACTTTCATACTAATTTTTATGCATACTTGTTAGAGCAATTTTGATTTATCTCCCTCACTAAAGAAGAGTTGCCATTTTTTGGTTGATGGGCTCCCTTGGAAATGTTAGAACCCCACCACGCATCTTGGATTTCATGTGAAAAAGTCTCTGGGTTTTCATACAATTATCTATTGTTTCTCCTATTTAGAGTGTAGGACACGCACAGATCTTTACCACGCGTCTGACGTGAATGCCCCTCTGTGAAGGATGCAAATTAAAATCTGATTCCACAGTGGAAGCGGAAAGGAGGAAGTGCAGTTCAGGGATCAGAGCCCGGAAAAGTCACCTGTTGGGGAAGGACTCCAGCCTCCTAGTTGAAGTCATTTAGTATCTCCAATTATATGTGGCTCTGTTTTTCTGTTTTTAAAAAAATTTTGTCACTAAGGGGAATATGTGTTTCTACCTTATCAGAGATTTTCCCTGAGAAGAGAGGTGAGTCCACTTAGCAGGGTGCCCCCTGAGTGTTGTTATGTCTAGTACATGTCTGTGGATTATGGTTTAAAGGCAGGAAGCAGATTGGGATTTTTCAGGCTCAGAGTTAAAGATTTTAATATATTATATGTGTATATTTAATATACTACATGTGTACTTTTAATATATCACACGTGTATATTTAATATATTACATGTGTGCTTTTAATATATTACATGTGTACTTTTGATCAAAATTGAAATCTCTACAAGAGACAGTACTTGGTTTGACTTACGTAGGTTAGGAACCAATTTTGTCCAGCAAGGATGCAAATCTTGGTCAACAATTCCACTAAAACTCCTGAGTACAGGTAGCAGGAGATGCTGGATACCTTAAAGGAAGACATAGACCCAGTTATCAAAAGGAGACAAGGCTGCTATGTGGACAGAAACTATAAAACCCTCATAAACTTTCCAACAACACACTCTCCAAGAGCATCAACAACCGTAATCTCAGAGGTCTTCATCAGTATCTTTTCTCTCCATTCTTGTGAAATGTAGTTCTGAAATTCATACAGCACCACCCAAGCCAGCATCCTTCCCCAGTACCCCTAGCTGATGAAATGGGATAGCATGTGTGAATTCCCTTTGCAAACTGCATAAGATAAATGTGAGCTGTTGCTATCACTGAATGGGACTTTACTGCCTGCCAAGAGCAGGGCTGAGCTGGAGAAGATGTCCTGGGGAAGGCTTTCTTGGCAGACTTACTGGATCTGGGTGGGAAAGAAACAGCTTTTTTGGGTTGTTAGCTTGTAAATAGCCAGGCTCCCTGCTGATTAAACAAACAACTCTCTGAACAGCCTTTCAGCTAGAATTACACTGTGATTCAAGTCTCAGACTGAGTGAAAATGAAATGAGGGGCCCAGGGAACCTCATTGACCAGAGGAAAGACTAGCAAAGAATTCTACTTATTGTCCCTATCTAATCTCTTCTCCAAAGATGGACGCTGGCAATCTTCTTCATCACAGTGATTGGCTCAGAGATGGCAGGAGCCAAGCCCAACCCAACTAGGGCAAAGATCTCCTCCAGTAACAGTGGTTGGGTCAGGCATGGGCAGGTCACCCAAACCACGAAGCCCTGGCACAATATTTGATGTGTATGTGTAGTCTGAAACGCTAGCTCTTTTGTAATGCCAGCTTTCTTTGGAAGAATATCAGTTAAAGCAGGAACACAAAATAACTCTCCTTTTTAAATATCTCCCTATCCAGTTCTCCTGGTGGGTAGATGATTCTTTGGACAGGTCATATCATTTGTCTGAGTGCTTGGAGTTATTAAAAAAGTCTGCCCACTTAAAAAATGCCAGTGTATGACTCAAAACGATCTCTCCTCTGGATATCATACTAGACCCAGTGATGAATGAATGAATGAATGAATGAATGAATGAATGAATGAATGAATGAATGAAAGTGAGTAGAAAAGAATGGGGTCAATTCTTTTTCTTATCCCTTGTTGCTATATATATATATATATATATATATATATATATATATAACTATATATATCCCTTGTTTTATATATAAATATATACAATAAACTATATTAACTATATATAATAAACTATATAACTATATAATAAACTATATATAATAAATTATATATAACTGTATAATAAACTATATATAACATATAAACTATATAACTATAAATAAACTGTATAATATATATATATTTATATTTACAGTTTGCTTCATGTCATCCTTTTTCCATCTTGGATCTAACTATTTTGGGACTGGGCTAGAGGGCAGTGATGATAGAAGAGGGAAGGCAGAATTTTTATTCCACAACTACATGCCTGGCTATTCCTCTGGGGGCTGCCTTGGTCATATTGATTAGTCTGTTCTGTATGGCTCTGGGGAATGTGTGGACAAGTTGAGGTCTCTTAAGTGGTGAGTATAATTTTTTAGTGGAGTTTAGGGTATCTCAGATTCTTCTATCTCTGATAAATTGAGGAGCTATGAACAACTGCTATTGATTGAACATGGTTTGCTCCCTCTGAAACTCATGCTGACATTTGAGTTTATTGTAGCAGTGTTGGCAGGTGGGGCCTTTAAGACTTGATGAGTTGGAAGAGCGATTAATGCTTTTCTTTTAGAATTGGATTAATTACCACAAAAGCAAATTTTTATAAAGTGAGTTTGCCTCTTATGTTTTTTCTTAAGTAAGAGAATAACTATAGTTATTACACTGTGTATCATTATCTTCTAAGTTTACCCCGAATGCAAGACATAATCCAAAATGATTTTTACAAAAAAGAAACAGATAACACAAAATTTTTTCAGTGAACTAAGATAAACTAGTAATATAAATGAAACCAATTAGTACATATATTGAAATATTTTTTAAACAATGTAATTTGTAATTTGGGGAAGTATTGAATTTCTCCCTATTTTTTATTCATCTCTTTTTTATTTCTCTCTCTTTGTATCTCTGTCTCTTTTTCTCTCTCTCTATCTATCTCTATATATAAGGGAAACTATGAAATATTTGCGCTTATAATGCAACTTATTTCACTTAACATTACATTCTCAAGTTGCATGTATTTCTCGTCTCTTGTGTTTTGTCTCTCTAGAAGTATTCACTTGCCCTTCCTTGATGTGTTTTCGCCATGGTAAGATGTAGCATGAGCCCTTACTTCCCAGCCTCCAGGACTGTGAGACAACATAAGTCTCTGTCCTTTTGTGCCCATGCTGTAACATTTTGTTCTAACAATAGAAACTGATGAAGAGACATCAAATAACTCAAGTACAAGGTGAATATTTAGGGGAACATATATGTAGATATTTAGAGGGATATTTATTTATAAGTTGGATAAGCACTTTCTAAGATTATATCAAAATCAAAGGTCGTGAGGAAAATGATTAATACATCTAGTTACATAAAAATTAAGAATTGAACAATATCATGAATCAAATTAAAATGTAGGCAAATAAATAGGATGCATTTAATTTTAAATTTAAAGTATAGGAGTTATAGTATATATAATGACAAATAAATAGTGTCTAATATAATAAGCCTCTTCCTAATCAACAAGTCAAAAAAGTTAACAAAGTTTGATTAGAAAGCCAAACACATCACAAAGATGAAAAACAGTAAGTAAAAAGTATATTCTTCTTCCTAATAAGTCAAAGAAAAACAAAACACTTCACAATTAAATACTATTCATGAAATAGTGAGATAGAAATTTGACCTAATCTGAGATCTAATAGCTCATCAACTGCCCCAGAATCATGTAATGAATGATTTATTGCCTCACGTGAGTGAAGGGCCACTTGATTATACAGTGTTTCAGTTTGGCTCTTTTCATAGATGGGCCTCCCTTTCCCAGGTGTAAGAGGAGAAGTGAATTTTAAGCACAGGTGTCTGGATTTGCAAACATGCACCATGGAGTGCAGAAAATGACCATGTTGTGTTCAGAAAAGTGCCTGAACTTCCACAAGGTTGTGTGTTAGTCAGCTTTTTGTTACTGTGGCAAAATACCTGAAATAATTCACTTATGAAGAGGAAAGGTTTACTTTGTTCATAGTTTTAGAGCTCTCTGCCTAGTGTTGCTTGATCCCATTGCTCTGGGCTTGGGCAGCACAGAATATCTTGACAACAGAAAGTGAAGAAAGAGTCAGGGAGAGACTGGGGTTTCAATAAGCAAGTTTCAAAGTATTGCACCATGAAAGAATCAGTTTGTAACACAAGCCAACTCCTAGCTTTGTTAGCCATGTGACACTGTATTCATTCCTTTCATTTTTTCTCCTAAAGCTCCAACCTTAGTGGAGTAAAAGTCTATGTTGGTGAGACTGAGGAGAAAGGAGGAAGCATATGTCAGGAGAAGGAAAAGAAACTTCTGATATCCACTGCCCTGGTTACCCTGCCAACAGGGGAGGATAAATGATGATTGTGTGAGACTAAACAGTTTAACTACTGCAACAAGATGATTTTGAGAACCAGAATGAAGGCTTGTTATCCCCTAAGAAAGACTAGAAAAAATTTGGAGCCTGTCCTAAATTTTCTCCAGGGGCCAGGAATGAACATGCCTCAAAGGATAAAACACAGATAAAAATAAATTCTCAGTCTGCTGCTATCTTCTGAGTCTTGCTTGTTTCATAGACTGGTAACTATTATTAATCATGACCACGCGTCTGCTCCAGTGAGACACCACCGGGTGATTTATGTTTGTTATCTCAGCTCCTCCTCAGCCAGCCCTGTGAAATGTACATTTTACAGATAAGCTTCTCAAGGTTCAAAGAAGTTAAGGACTACGCCCAGTTAACATTTCCCAGATTTAAGATTTAAATTCAGGTCATACTAACTGTGCTTTTGAGATTACTCTTTTATTAAAACACCCTCCTCAACTTGACAAGGTTATACTCCTACAAAGGCTCAAGTGTTCCCAGTGTTTCTTCTTCTTCCAACCCCTAGAGAGGTCGGTGCATCCTTTCCTCTTTCAGTGTTGTTTGGTGGTTTGCTTAACTTCCGTTATACTTATGTGTTTTTTTTTTAAAGAACTGTTTCTTATCTGTTGTACATCAGCTCAGACTTTTGTGACTTGAAAAGCTATGGGGACTTCTCATCACCAAGCAAACAATTCTGCTGTGGACACCAGCTGTGCGTGCTTTAATTCAGTTCTAACACTGTCTTCCTGGAGAAGGAGTCAGATCCTGCATGTTAAGGGATCAGTCCCCAACATGGTCCTCCATTTCAGGCCCAGTAGCAGGTCCGGGTCTTCAAAACTTCTGGCCCATTGGCTGAAGTCTGGGGTTTCCGTGAACCCTCCCCAAATTGTATTAATTTTCTGAAGTGGCTGAAAAACTCAGAAAAACATTGGTTTATTATGAAGGACATTTTTGAAGGATTCCAACAAATATCCAGATAAGAGCTACACAAGGTGAAGTTAAGGAGAGTCCAGAGCTCAGGATCTTCCATGGCTGTGAAGGTGGGGTGTGCCACCCTGTCAGCCTGTGGGCAAGTTCTCCTTCACTCTCCTGGGAGCCTCCACATGCTCTCTTAGCCAGAAGACCCTTGAACACCTTCCCTTTGAGATTTTATGGGGCCAGGAATGATTGAAGCACAGAGAGACTTGTGGAAATGTGATTGGACAGAGGATCCAATCTAATGCTCATGGACTGGGCAGGAAAAGCCAGCTAGGCCTTCTTTCTTCTTGGCCTGCAGATTGAGGAATGTCTAATGACCTAATACCAGATGAAAAATCAGAAAGTCTCTTTATGGATAGTTCCAGGATAAAAAGATGGGTTAAGATTGGAGTTTCTAGGATCTGCCATGGGGGGAAATAATAATTTTATTTTCTATAGTCCTCTATGAGAAAGGAGTTGCAAACCAGGAACCATGGGCAAAAACTGAGAAACAAGTACCATTCTATAATATATCTATATCTATATCTATCTATCTATCTATCTATCTATCTATCTATCTATCTATCTATGTCTCTCTATGTCACCATCATGCACAGTAAGAGCAGCAAAAGCAAAACAGTGCAGCTGGAGAGTCCAGAGGGTAAGAAAAGAGAAAACAGAGCACAAGGGCACGAAAGAGGTATATTTTGGAAAATATGGGAGCTAGAAACCAGACAGAACAATGTGAGACCAGAGAGGGAACTTCAAAAGTTGCTGTTTCATGGAAACAGAGAAATTCGAGTGTGCCACACTAAAAATAATTTGGATTGTGGATTGTGTCTGTTGTACTGGGAGCTTACAGTGAAAATAAACACTTGGGTCACCACTTTCAATGCATTTTATTAGCAAAAGTGGGAGGATGTGGTTAATCACATACTTTCACAATGCAGTAGAACATTATACCTTGTTCCTAAATGAACATACATGCCTTTTATTCTTTTTTATAAATTGAATTCTTTATTGGTACAATTTATATACATCTCAAAATCATGTATAACATTGGGGAATTTGTACCAGTATATGACACAAGTTAATTCTCATTTTTACCCATATCCCTACCCACCCACACCTCCTCACCCCCTTTATACATGCTCTTTTATTTTCTTTCTGTATCATATTTATTCCTTCCCTTCATCACATTCCCACACCAAGTTTCCTATAGAAATTTCCCACTCTATAAAAGCTGTCATACTTTCTAAAGCTCATTTGCATCTACAGGTGTTCATGCCAAAGAGAAGATCCAGTAATTGTCTATCTGTGATCTATTGATTTCACTTATTAGTATATCCTCCAGATGTCTCCATTTGCACCTAAATGGATCGATCTTGTCATTCTTTGTGGCAGAGTAATACTCCATTTTATAAAAAAACCACATCTTCTTTATCCACTTTCCAGTTGATGGACATTTGGGTTGTTTCCAAGATTGAGCTATCATGAACTGAGCTGCTATGAACAAGGGTGTACATCTGTCTTTCCAATGTGAGTTTTTAAATTCTTTTGGATATATTCCTAGCAGGGAGATAGCTGGGTCAAATGGAACCCCTAGTCCTAGTTTTCTGAGAAATCTCCACACAGATCTCCACAATGTTTGCACAAGTCTGCAATCCCACTAACAGTGGAGAAGGGTTCTTTTCTCCCCACAGCCATGCCAGCATTTATTGTTGGTTGATTTTGTGATCGTGGCCCTTCTTTGTGGAGTGAGATGAAATCTCAGTGTTGTTTTCATTTGCATCTCTTGAATGACCAGTGATGTTGAACATTTCTTCATATGTTTCTTGGCTGCTTTGACTTCTGCCTCTGAGAAGTGTCTGTTCATTTCAGATGCCCATTTTTGAATTGGGTCTTTGAACTTGGGGAGGGCTGATCTGTTTGAGTTCTTTATATATTGTAGATAATAGCCCTTTGTCTGATAAACAGCTAGTAAAGATTTTTTTTCCCATGTTGTTGGTTGTCTTCTAGCAATACCAGTGACTTCTTTGGCTGTGCAGAAGCTTTTCAGTAGAATGAGATCCCATTTGTTGATTCTTTCTGCTAGTTCTTGTGCTATAGAGGTTTTATTCATAAAGTCTCTGCCTAAGCCATTGTCTCCAAGAGTTTTACCTAGCCTGTTTTCCAGCAGGCTTATTGTTTCTGTTTTAATGTTTAAGTCTTGTATCCACTGTGAGTTTAGTTTTGTGCATGGTGAAAGAGATAGGTCTAGCTTTAGCTTTTGGCAGGCTAAAGCCCAGTTTTTCCAGCAACATTTGTTAAAGAGGCTGTCTTTCTTCCATTGAGTATGTTTGGCTCCTTTGTCAAAGATAAGGTGGCTTAGTGTATCTGGAGTTGTTTCTGGGTCTTCTAATCTATTCCACTGGTCCTCGGGTCTGTTACTTTGCCAGTACCATGCAGTTTTTTATCACAGTGATGCCTTTTAGTCTTTACTTGCATGGGTAAGATACATAATATTTTCCTCATTTTGTTGTTTAATGCTGTATTATTTGAGAAATAAGAAAACATTCTCTCCAGGAGAAAGTACAAAATCATTGGTGTTTTTTCTTTCCCTGCAGTGTCATCAAGGTTTTTTTTTCTATAGAATAATGTTACAAATAACGCTATTACTTATGGACCTGTATTACATGTGGTGCACACCTTAAGGAGATATTGCTCCCTCTCCAAGATGACAGAATTACAACTCCCAAGTGGTAAGTATGTTAGTTTCCTGGCACTGCCTTTTAAAAGCACCATTAACTAGGTGGCCTTAACCGTGGAAATTTATTGCCTCACAATTCTGGGAGCTAGAAATAAAATATCAGGCTGTTAGAAGACTTGCTTCCTTCTGAGAAATATGCAGGTGGATATATTTCATACCTTTCTCCTAGTCTCTTGTAGCTGGAGGCATTTCTTGGCTTGAACATGGCCATCTTTCCTGAATGTTCGCAGACTTCCCTCTGGTTATGTTTATGTCCAGTTTCTTTTCACAAGGAAAGCAGCCATAATGGGTTAGCATTCACCCTAACGACTTCATCTTGATCATTTGCAGAACTATTTCCAAGAAGCTCATATCATAGGTAGGAAGGTTAGAACATCAGTATCTTTTGGAGAAACTGAATTCGAGTCATAACAGTCAAAGGATCAAGACAACATGCCAAGTTGGGGATGTACAGGATTAGATTGAAATTGTGATTCACACAACCTATTAGTTATGACTTGTTGTAATTGGCTTCTTCTGCCTCAGTTCTATCTTCTAAGGGCAGATGATGATAATGTCTACCTATAGAGCTGCTGCCAGAGTCAAGGGAGAATCAATATAAAGTATCTGCCAAAACATGAATGTATGAGAGACTAATAATTTCTTTTCTAAACTCTACTTTTTCACTTGGAAATCTGGGCTGTGAAGTGCCTCAGCTTCCTCCCATTAAAAATGAGACAAGGAAGAGAAAGATCAGCCAGCTCATTGTAGAAGAAACTCACTTTTTATATTCTCAGCCCACATTACTGATTCTCCTACAGTGCTGGATTTTGCTTAATTTTACAAGGCACTAAAATTGCTAAGCTAATTTCTGTATTGACTTGTGAAATAAAATGAGAACTCTGAGAGGTGAAGAAGGTGATTTAATAATAACCCGTCAAATGTATGAGCGGTAATTTTATGCAGGCAGCAGGCCAAGTCTTTTCCACTTTTATTGGGGGCAAGATAAAGAGAAAAGGGCCTCCCATTCCTGTAGGAGAAAGTTAAATAAGTCAGGACCTATTTATAAGGTTTATATCAGGGTTGATCTTGGGTGACCCTGAGAAAGAAAAGGAATTGGTAACTGATGCCATTTCACCTCCTTTCCAGCTATTGCCAGGAGCTGCTTACCTTTAGACTTCTCCATAGCACTGTCAACCTTTTGTAGAGTAAAATACATAATTTCTTACAGCTAGCATTCATTCACAAACTATTACTGAGAACCCATTGTAATAGGGTAGGCTAGCAGCTTATACCAAACAGTTCCCAAAACATTCAGTGGTGTAACACAGCACAAGTTTCTTTTTCACCCAGGGTCCAGTATGAGGGTCCCTGATAAAGGTGTTTTCCAGGCCATCTCTCCTCTAAATAGCAAACTCAGAGACTTTCAGGTTCCCCATCTTCTGGCTGAGCCTCCTGTGGATTCTCTCTGCTAGAAGATGAGCAGGTACAGGGACTATGCATGCTTTAGGAGGACAGACCAGGAAGTGGTGACAACCTTTTGGCCCACGTTCTGTTGACCAGTGCTCAACTGTGCAACCCCACCTTATTGCAAAAAAGGCTGAGAAATATGTTTTACATTAAAAAAATAAGAAAATAGCCAGTCTCTGTGGCAATGGGATTGTGGGAAATAGTAGATTTTTGCACTGTATTTCCTGTAGCCCATGCACATTTACTTAACAAATACTTATTCATACATAGACTGAACCAAGTCATGTGCTAGGCTCTGGGGCTAATGCAAAATGCTCCTTATCACTTGAGCCATGTCACTGGCTGCTATGGTATGGATCTCCTTCCCACAGTTCCTGGGTGGGAAACTTAATCCTCCAGGCAGCAGTCCTGGGAAGGAGGCCCACTAGAGAATAATCAAATCAGGAGCGTTCAGCCCACCTGAATGGATTCGCATCTTTAATGGGTTAGTTATGTTGAGAGTGAGAATGGTATAAGACCGAGTTTAATTTCTGTCCACTTGCTCTCTCACTTGCTGTTTCACTTTTCTGTCCTTTGTCATGGAGTAATATCTTAGCTACTTTTCTTGATGCTGAGACAAAATAAATGACATCCAAAGTTAAAGGAGGAGTGGTTTATTTTGGCTCACAGTTTTTAACAGGTTTCAGTCCATAGTTAGCTGGCTCCAAGGTTAAGTGGCATGGCAGGGGAGCATTGCAGAGAAGAAAAAATTCATGGCAGGCAGAAGGCAGCAAAGCACTGAAGTAGCAGTAGCAGCAGCAGCTGTCATTCTGTCCTTTACATTCCATCTAGACTACCCCCCTCAGAGTGGGTAGCATTCACACCCAGGTTGGGATACCCTTAATACCAGCATTGCATATTTAATTCTAGCATCACACACACTCTAGAACCAGCCATCTCTGAAAAGCTCCACCTGTGAGGCTTTGGGGGGATGTGTAGATACAAGCTGTAACATTCCACCCCCCCCCAAAGATATCCACAACTATGCAAAAAGCATTTAGTCTGTCTCTAAGAGTTTCCAAAATCCTAACAGTTTCAGTGTTGCTGAAAAGTCCAAGTCTAAAGTTGCTTCTGAGATTCAAGCCAAACTCTGAGCTTTAAACTCCTATAAAAATGGAAAGAAAGTTAAATGTTCTTCTACCATATACAGTGGTAGAAGATAAACATTATCATTCCAAAATATGGGTATACAAAGGAACAGGACCAAAGCAAGTAAAAAAATCCAACAGAACAAGCATTGAATCCTATAGTTTCGGATCCAGCAACCAGTGCAATCTGTGGCAAAATACGAACTCTAAAGGGCTCGGGGAACACTGCTGGTGGGTGTATCTACTGTTGGTTCTCTCTTGGGAAGATTTTGCTCTCTCTTTGCAGTTTTCCTCAAAATGATCCATGTTTCTGCTTTCTCCAAACTTCTGGGGTCTTCACTGTACCTTTGGCTTCACACTCAGCTCCACACACTGCCCTCATAGGGGCACCTTTTCTGGCCTTCCTGGCCTTCTTCTGAACTTTGGGTGGAAGCCTTCTTACTCAACTCTTGCACCATGCAGGCACCTAAAATCAGCATCACCTGGATGATACCAAGGTCTGCTGCCAGCTGGAGCAATAGCCAGGTTTCCTTCTTTCTTGGCTGTAGGGCTTGAATGCCTGGATTATTGAGCACTAGGAGCCAAATCCTGAGGGGTAACTTCCCTGGGTTGCCATCACTCTGAAACATCTTGCTCTGGGGCTTTCTTCTTAAAGTAAAGTCTTTCACTTTTTAATTTTGAGACTATAAATGCTGGAATCCTACCTTTAGGGCATATTACACTCACACCGAGGGTGGAGAAGCCTTAATCCCACTAACACACTTAATCCCAGGAGCACATATACTAGAATTAATCACCTAAGAAAAGGCTCTCAAACACACGAGCCTGGGGCAGTTGGGGGGGGGCGGAATCTAGATGCAATCTACAATAGGTGACATCATAAGAAGGCCCTCAGCAGGGGCTGAGCAGACACTGGTACTAGGCTAGTGGGTCTCCTGACATCCAAATCTATGGGCCAAGCCATTATTTTTTTTATAAATTATCCAGGCTATGATATCCTGTTATTCACTAAGACATGAAATTGTCACATTAGTCTGTATTTGGTTTCTGATGAACTTGTGGCAGGTACTTTGGAGTCACATAACCCTGCATCCCACAATCCCCTTATACTCTCAGCACATCTCTCTTTAATATCCCCACTACCCAAAACTTTAACAAAGAGAATAAGTTAAAATGAAGCTGTTAGACTGGTTCCTATTTGTAGGTCTGAGATCCTTATAAAAGGACACTTGGGGCACATATGCATAGAGGAAAGGCTGTGTGAGGGCAGAGAAAGTGGCCATCCACAAACCAAGGGGAGACGCTCAGAAGAAATCCAACCTGTTGTCACCTAGTCTCAGACTTCAGCCTCCAAAGGTATGAAAAAAGAAATTTCAGTTGTTTAAGGACTCAGTTCGGTACTGTCACATGCTGTGTAAATGTGGTTAAAGGTAACATATACAATGATGACCCTATAAGATTATAATGGAGCTGAAACACTTCTGTCACCCAGTGACATTGTAGCTCTTACATCATAATGCCAGGCATCCCTTGTGTGTGTGGAGATGCTGGTCAGATGAATGTACAGAGTAGACAGGTGCACACAAAACATGATACACAATCATGATTAGGGACGTCTGCCTTACCTGATTATCTATTAGTATATTTTACTGTTTGTTGTACTTTAGAATATACACCCTATATAGTACGGTTTCTCTCATTTGAATAATCTGAAGTACAAATAAAGAGCAAAACAAGACGGACAAAAGAAAACAGAGGGATATATCTTCTGAAAATGGGAAAGTGACCTAGAGACAGGGCAAAGGGGGAGTAGGGAAGGGGATATAAAAGATTTGATATGGTCGTGTACATGTACCAACTGCCAACATAAATTTTAAAAATAATCATGGAAATTGGGAAAGGGCATCTGGAGATGGAAGGAGGTGGAAAGAGGGAAGGAAGTAAAAATGATCAAGATATATTAAGTTCATGTGCCAACTCCCTAAAATAAACATAAACTTCATGTACTGCTAATATGTACTAATAAAATAAGAGTTTATTGTTAAGCAATATGTTGGGATACCCCAACAGCAGCCTCCATCCTCTTGTGCTTGCTGAAATATTCCCCAGGTTTTTGTAAGCATACTCTACAATAGCACCTAACAATGCATTTCTCTGAATTATCTTCCTGAGTGAGTGGTGCATGAACTTATTGTGCTATGCAGCTATAGGACACTGATACATGTCATAATTACAGAAATAGAATCTGGAAAAGGGGCACTGATAGGGTCTCTGCAAAGGAGGAAGGGTGGAAAAAATATAGCAGTAGTTAGAATAGAACTCTCAAAACCCCTAGAGGGGGCAGGTGGGGGGGGAATGAAGGTCTGGAGGAGGTGACAATGACCAGAGAGGCGGAAGATGGACCAGATCCACATGCAGAGAATGAGGCCTCATTACATCTGCATTGCAGGTGTGGGGAGAAATACACTCAGAACTTTCTCATTTTATCTTTTTCCATTTTCCTCTTACTTATGAATAATCTTTATTTCTGCCCTCCTTTTACATTACTCTATAAAGATTATTTATCTTTATTCTTCCAAGTAATGAAATCTCTAGAAATATTTTATACACAATTTGTGTAAAAATTAGATGAAACACCATAAAATTACCTTGCATCTGGAAACATAACAGAGCTACTATTTGTGCTAGAATTCATCCCTCTTTCCTACAGTGGAAATGAGCAACCAGAATGTGTGCTGCTGGCTTGTGAATTTCCACTTTGCCATTATGCAATCTTTTCTATTTTTCCTTTTCTAAAAATGAGCCCATGTTTCTGAAAAAAGCTACAATAGTTATCTTCTGCAATTATAAAAATTTGCCCAGATTAAGACATTTGCTTCTGCATCTGGCAAAAGAAAACTACGAAAAGTCCCAAGTGCACTGAAGCCTTGTTATAACCAGTGTCATTACTGTATTTTCTGACAGGATTTCCAAGGGCCTCTGTGGTGGGAACACACCAGTAATTTAAAGTTTCATATTTATCATAGTGAAATATGATCTGTAGGAGCATTTTGGAGTATTTGACTATGTGTGTTACTAGAACAAGGAGCTTCCAAAATAGTAGCCATTAAACAAAGCCATTGTTTTTTCATGCAAAAATATATTGTATATTTTAGAAGTTTTTCTGTGTGGCATTGTAGAATTTTTAGAACTGGGGAAAATATATAATGTTCACCAGCTCCTACATTTGGATTAATCAATTTATTTTTCGAGCTCTTTGAACAAGATGGTTAAAAGTGTTCATGAGGTATTAATCTTTGTTCTCTCCCTGAATAGTTGCATGTTCTGGGACAGGGCGTTTAGTCTCTGAGCTTTCTAATGTATAAAAGGGACCATGGAAAGACTCTGTGTTAGGGTTATTGGATGGGTTAAGTGTGATAATGCAAATAACAAAGTGCCCAGGATCCAGTGTGTACTGAGAAAAGTTCAACTGTTGCCATTAGAAACCATCTGTGTTTACAGTGGTGAGTTTCTGCTATCAAATGTAGTAAAAGCCATCTTGTCCTGGTGACAACACTGACATGATCATTTCTATTTCTGGCAATTGTTAAAGGAGATGTCAATCCCTGGCCCAGAGAAATGGGGAGATGTGTTTTATTTATTTATTTTTTATTTATTTGTGGCATCTGGGATTAAGCCCAGAGCCTCATCTATACTAATTAGTGCTCTAGCTAGGGCAGCTACATTCCCAGTCTAAGGAAGAGTTATATTTTAGCATTATTTGTATACAGCCAGGAGCCTGTTTGCTTCCAGTCTGGTAAAGGGAGACAAGACTGGAAGCAAGAGATTTCAATAGTTCTTATGTGGAAGATGAACATAAATAGCAAACTGGAGGTGATCCTTGATTTGGGTCATAAGGAATGAACAGTTTTCCAGAGGGTCAATAAGAAGTAGAGTAATTGTAGGCAGAAAAGTGGAGGAAATAAAAACATGCAGAGGCATAAAGTACATTGTATAAAGCCATCTGGGAGAGGATGAGTGGCCCCATTCATCTGGGTCACAGGGTATTAGGGGCAGAGACAATGGAATAGGATCTTCAGGAGGAAACATGGTGCCATCCTAGGGAGAGTCTTGAAACTCATGCCAAGAAGTGGGAGTGTTATCTGTGGGAAAGAGAAGAGAAAGGTCATTCTGTGGGCAGTGTGTAAGGTGGGTTGCTGCAGGAGATACCAAAGGGATATTGGGGCACTTATGATAATCCAAGAGGAGATGATAGGCATAGAGACAAAAGAGAAAGGTAGCACGGATGGAACATAGAAGACTGTTTTGAAAGTTTAAAATGAAAGAGTTAGGAAGGTTCTGCAACTGTTTGAGTTTAGGGTAGAGGGAAAGCTTAGAATGATAGAGAAGAGTAAAATATAATACAAAGTGACTTTCAGGCATTGATAAAATAGTTTTGGTGCGTGGAGGATTCTTGAGTGACTACATCAAATCCTGGTTTATAAACTTATCTTAACTTTCCATTAATGCTATAAGAAATGGCCTCGATGTTTTATCTCTCTCTTATCCCCACCCTTTGCGAAATGACTTCTCAGTGTGTTCAATAAGGGCCAGTTTATCCTGTTACTCCTTGATTTTGAGCTTGAGTGTATGGATTGCTACTTCAGCTAATCAATGAGAGAGAAGTGATAGTATAGGCTGGCACCCTTCTGCCTGTCCATTTATGCCCCTGCTATTGTCATAGTGGACTTGCTTACATGAGCGCACTGGTCCTAAGATGATGAGACTTACAGATTGGAGCTTTCCTATCCGAAATGCTCCACTGAGTCCCATTCTAGAGAAAAGCCCCCAGCTGATATTCAGGTAAGTGAGGCCAAGGTCAACTAAGCGCAGATAAATTCCACTGAGCACAGATAAAATTAACTGGCCACACGTAAAACCAATTGAACACTAATCAAGTTAAGAACAATCCAGATCAACTGGGAATAGCCAAGGTCAGCTGAGCATATCTTAGCCCCTCTCAGCTGACCCTTTAAACATATGATTTGTTATTGATCTAAACACTGAGATATGAGGCAATTTTTATGCAGCAATATCTGACAAATATTTCATTGTATGTTGAATGAAACATTTATCTCCTTTACATGGCCTACAATATCTGCCTCTCCTTGAGTTTTCTCCTTATTTTTCTAAGCTCCAGCCATACCGATAGTCTTTTAGCTCTCCAGCACATTGTGTTACACTCCTTACCCTTTGGATCTGCATTCCTTTTTAGGAATCCCCTTCATTTCCTAGTGTACAAATCTGATAATATAGTTAAATTCTACATTGTTCAAAATTCAGCTCAAAATTTGTTTCCCAAGAGGTGTTCTCCAAATCTCAGGTCAAAGTTGGTTTCTCCACTTGCATTTTTCCCTCAACATTTTTTATTTTTTATTCATAGGCCTGTATTATAACTATAATTTACAATTATCTAAATATTCTAATCTTTGTAATTACAAGGTCTATATCCATTTTTTTTCTTTCTAACACAGTGGCTGGTGCTCAAAACCAAAAAAGATAAGTGAATGAATGAATATTATAATGGATGGGTGATTTTTGAAATTCTGGTCTATGACCTATGAACTCGATTATCTATCTGTAAAATCCCTAGAATGACAAATTTAGAGATACAATCAGTTGAGTTTTCAACCATCTGCCAAAGAAGAAAGGAGACAGAAAATCTGCTAAAGTGGATATACTCACCAAAGAAACATCACAGCTGTCATAGTATTTTCCACTACCAAAGAAGGGACTGAGAAAAACCCCAAGGGATGGCCAGGGCCAATTTCAGGGTAGGGGGTAATTTTCAGGATCAAATTTGGCAAAAGGTCCTTACAAGATTCTCTGCCTACACCTGCAGTTGCTTGTAGGCATAAGATGTTTTACTCAAATGATTCCATCCACAATCAGCTAAATGAATACTATGGAGCACTGTGCTGAATTTAACTCAAAGTCTATAAAATTCTATGTTCTTTATGACTTCTCTTTCAGAATTATTGCTGTCAGGATATCATTTTTTTTAATATCAGGGAGTGAACTCAGGATGTTGTGCTTATGAGCCAGGCATTGGAACCACTGAGCTAAATTCTCAACCCTAGGATATCAGTTTGAAAGAGACACTTCTGTAGTTTTAGTGGGCCTGCAGAAATCTTTCAACAGTTGAGTGACTACTTTGCCACCTTCTGTACCAGCAGCAGAAAAAGGAGAGAGCTCTTGGCTGATTTTTTAGTTTATCCCCTCTTTCCTTCATTTATCCTGTCTGACAAATATTGATCAAGTGCCTAATTTGGACTAGGAACTACCTAAAGTGGAAATATAAATACTCTAAGGATTTTGTGAAAAGAAGTTGAAATTACACATTTGAAATCTCCCAATGTATTTGAGGTATTCAAAATTCCTCTCCATAATCTCAAAGCCCTAAAATTTCTTACCTCTTTCTGTCTTTCAAATCTGGTTTTCTACCATTCTTTCCCCAACACTTATTTTTAAAACACCTTGGACTCTTTTCTGATGCTTAAATGTACTGAGTTTGTACAAATTGTGTTCTCTTTTGCCTGAACAGTTTCCCCAGATTTGAAAGTCTTTGACAGTCAGGATTCAACTGAAATCCCTCCACCCTAGAAAGACCTCTTCTAAGTGCTGCATACCCCACACCTACCTTCTACCATAACTCATAGTGTATTGCTTCATTCTGTTTGTCATTGCTGAATAGTCTGTCCATTGCTGTGAGCCTAATGCTTCTATCAGGGGCTGAGAAATGGCGGAGCTCAGCAAATGCCTTCTGAGCAAGTTTCACTCTCATATGAAGAAATGCGTATGAAAGCTACCCAGATGAGCCTGGTTTTGATGGAGGTTAGGTTGGGTATCAGTCCTTCAGCTTCTTCTAAGTGTGAAAACTAAGCTAACGTAATCTGCAGTTGAGTAGCTGGCTAAGAATGACCAAGGAGGAAAATAGGGATTAAAGACAAAGACAAACCCATTCATACTTCCTGTTGAAAGTGAACTGAAAAAGCAAGGGAAGAGCTGGGAAGGGAGATGACATTCTTGGTCATGCCCCTTGTGGTCCAGCAATGCAGGTCTTAGGAGCTCTGGTAAGGACTTGAACTTTCTCCTAAGAGCAATATTAAACTTTGAAAGGGCCTTATAAGAGAAATGGACATGGCCGGATTTATACTTTAGGAAAAAAATCACTTAGGTTATAGCAATGATTGGTGGGGATTCAGGAATCTATGAAAGAAATGTTAATGACAGGAAATAAACACTAGGTTGAAGAGAAGAGGGTAGATTTACAAAGCATGTAATGAGTAGCTTAGATGGAAAGCAGTGATGGTACAGCAATGAAGGGGAGGTGACTGAAGGAAATAGTAGATGCCCTGCTTGAGTATCTTGGTTGAGAAAAGAGTTCTGTAAACTCAGTTTAGAATCTCCTCATGTGCTTGCCGGACATCCAAAGAGAGATGACTTGAGAAGGCAGTCCAAAACTCAGGAGAGAACTAAGATAGAAATGTCAACCTCAGAGTCACCAGCATAAGGTTTCTGAAGCCACTGGAATTTGTAAATTAGCAGACAGAAATGTTAAGTCCACCTCAATGCTTAAGGAGAGATTAAAACAAACCTTCCTGAGGAAGAATGCAGCCCAAGGAATAGAAGGATAATATTTGGCCATGGAAACCAAGAAGGGAAAGATTTTCAAGTCTGGAGGTTCGTAGGATAAAGGTCAAGAATAGGGGTGCTTAGGAGCTTTTATTGTTGCTAGGACACTTATTCTTGCTCCCAGTGGGATCAGCTTCTTCTGGGAGGTGGGTGGAGATGCCGGCTGCAGTGGGCTGAGGAAAGCAAGGCTATGGGACTAAGAGGATTGGCATTCAGGAATCACATTTCTCAAGGTGGCTCAGCAACACTGGCAGAATGTGGAGAGTTGAGAGGCAACTTGGTTATGGATCAGAGAGACTTTCAAGATTTAATCCAGATACTAAAGAGTCAATAAGGACGGGAGAGTCAGCGGTATAGGGGAGATGATTAGGCGAGGTTCTGAAAAATGTAGGTGATGAAGAAATAAAGGGTATGGAGAAGAAGAAGGCACCCTTCCCACTATCACACCAGAAAAGAAGAGAGGATGTAGAAGCACTGAACTGCAGGTTTAGATCTGGTATCAAGAACTTGCCACAGTTTCTGTTTAAATTCTTCACTTTTTTTTTCCTGTGCAGTAGGAGGTGAGGTTATTTGCCTAGAATGAGTGGGAGTTAGTGGGGTAGAATATTTGAGAGGTGGCAGAGAAACTTGAAATAGCTGTTCTAGAAAGTAGGAGAGAGCACACTCAGGAAAATGGGAGTGGTTCCTTAAATCACAGAAGCCTGAGATCAAGTGGAAGATCTTGACATTTTAGGGCCCCTACTTGTAAGGTGATGTTTCCTCACCCGGACTTGCTAACCAGGACTTGAGCATGGGGAGGTCAGAAGTCAGTGTGGGTGAAAGGCTGGAATGTGGATGGTTAGTTTGATGGGAGCAGAGTGAGTTCTGTGTCTAGATGTCTAGAAGTATGACAAGCGGGATAGAAAAGTGATGAATGGTTAGGTCCAAGTTGATGAAGATAAACATGGAGCCAGAGCAAGGAGCCAAGAAGTCAAGGGACTTGACCCAAGATCTTTATATTTTGAAGATCAAATTTTATGGAAGAAACTTGAAAGTCTTAATAAAAGTTAGTATTCAGAAAGTAACATACATGACTTTATTATTTTGCCATTGGAAGAGCTCTTGAGCATGTAGATTCCAGAAAGTCACCATCCTGGTGAATGGATGAAGGAGAGAAGAGGTAAATAGCTTGGACAAAGAAACTATCAAATATCAAATATGACACTGAGATGTCAGATAAGTAGGTGTCCATAGAGATACTAACTCACCTCAATACCAGAAGGGTAGGAGAGAGGAGCAACGCAATCCTGAGTCAGAATCTTTTGTTGGGGAGGTAGATATGACTAGGATCAGTGGTGAGGGTGAATAAAAGGATGAGAAACGCAACCGTGTGAGGTCAGAGAAGCAGGACCGTCATGTAGGCTGAATAGTGAAGAGAAGAGGAAAATGTGAGAAGATGCCCAGTCTGGGACCCCACAAGTGAGATGAGTAGAGAAAGAATGACCAGGCTCTGTACATAAGGCTCCAGAGAAAGTGGTGGTGGCTTTGGGAAAGAGCCAAGCTTCTGCTAAGGAGGAAGATGGAGCAGAGAGTGAAGATGTTGAGGATGCAAAGGAGTTCTTGCTCTGTAAAGAGAATCACAGAGACATTTCAAAAGAATTGGGGAAATAAGGGAGCAGTCAGAGTTTGGCTCTGGAGAAAAACATATCAAAGAGTGGGATAATAAAAGTAACACCATCACCAACGAAACAGCAATAGCATCTAATATTCATTTGTCAAGGTTCACTCAATGCTACAACTTGGATCTCAAATGTATCTCAAAAGTTCACCTATGAAAGGTTTGGCCTCTAAAGTTTCACTTTTGGAAATGCTTGAACTCTTAGGAGGTGCACTGTAATGCGAGGTCATTGAAGATGGGCTCTCAGAAGGGACTGGGGTACCCCAGTCTCTTCCTCTTTCTTCTTCCTAGCCACGAGATAAGAAGTTTTCTCCGCCTCACACTCCTTCCTTTTTTCACACCTGTTAGAATCCTAAAAGCAATGGGTCTACTTGATGAGGGATTTGAACCTCATTATATATAAATGTCCCTCAAGAGCCTCATCTGCTCACAGGTGGGGTTTAGAAGGTCATCAGGTTATGAGGCCGTTGTAGCTTCTTGTTAGGAGGTAAGGGTCTGGTTGAGAGGAGTGGATCACAGCGGGCATAACCAAGAAGGTTTATGTTCTTTCCCAGCTCTTTCTTTGATTTTCTCTCCATGCTTCCTTGCTACCATGCTTTGGGCAGCTCTCCTCTGCCAGGCTTTTCTACGGTGCTGTTCTCCCTGGGAGCCAGTTGACTACAGACTGGAACATGAACCAAAATAAACCTCTCCTCCCTGAAATTGCAGGTGTCACAAATGGTGTCTTAGTGACAACAAAGTGATGAAGACAAACCTCTAAAATCATCAGCCAAAATAAACCTTCTGCCTTTATAAGTTAAATATCTCCAGTGGCCAGTTTTAGCTCTTTGCAAGCATGGCCACTTCTGAGCCACACCTGACAATCCTGGATACTGATCTCCCTTCCTTGCTCAGCTGGCTGTTGGCTACTGGTGGAGGCGTATCCTGTCCACAGGGCGAGGCTAAGCTTTTAAGTGTCATAGGCTCACAGATGGCTCTGGGCTTGCAAATTCTCACTCTGAGCCATTTGCTGGCTATAATTTGCTCTTATGTATGGAGTCTTAACAAAATAAGGGTGGGCATTTCTCCCTTTCCAGAACATTCTGAATTTCAACGCATTCTAGTTTATTTAATCTATCTATGAGGGAAAAGCCTCTTTATTCTCCATTTGCAGATGAGAATATTATGGCATACATTTTCATCTTTTTCCAGGACAATAAGACCCTATATAGTTTGGATTTATCAGTGAACTGAAAAGTAGGAAAAAATCCCTCCCATCTCCCAAAGTAAATCATAACACCTGCCTGGAAGAGTGAATTGGAATGACAAATTTCATCCATTTTATGTGCAAATGGAAACATCTTGAGTACACACTATTAAGTGAAATAAATAGATCCAAATATGTAAATACCATATCTTTTCTCTGGTATGAGAACCTGAAGATGTAAACGAGTTCTAGAATGTATGATAGATTTTGCAAAACAGGAAATATTTAAAGGGAATGTGGTGGGGGAACATAATGAGGGGAAAGAATAAATATGATTTGGAAAGAAAAAATAGCATGTATATAAGGGGTGGGGGATTGTGGGTGGGTAGGAATATGTGTAAAAATGAGAATTAACCTGTCATATACTGGTACAAATTCCCCAATGTTGCGTGTGATTGTGAGCTGTATATAAAATGTACCAATAAATAATTCAATTTAAAAAAAAAGTGAATTGGGATCTGAAGCAAGACCATGACAGAGTCAGGGCGCCCCCTGCAGGCAGTAGGTCTCAGGTGGCACTGATCAGACAGTGCCAAGACTGGGGCAGCTGGGCCACACAGCAATTTTGTGATCCTGGGCTGGAGCACTGGTCCCCAACCTCCCTCTACCATAGATTTTTATCTTGGTCTGTTGCAATTTTCTTTCTCTTTCTGTTCACTTGAGACAGTGACTGTGTGGATTGCCATACAAAAGAAAGGCAAGAGAGAAAGGAAGGAAGAGGAGGGAAGGAGGGATGAAGAGAAGGCTAGAGGGAAGAGAAGGAGGGGGAAAGAAGGAAGAAAGGAGAGAGGAGGAACAAGGGAAAAGGGGAAAGAAGGAAGAAGGGAGGGAAGAAAACAGAAGGAGGAGAGGAAGAATTGAGTGAGTTTCAAGGCAGCATGCATATTTGGTTCCAAGATTTTGGTTTTAAAAAGAATAATGCTGAACGAATGAAAAGAGTACAAATTATGAAGCAAATGAACACTTTCATATTGGAAACCTCAGACGCTAGACCAGGCTAGGTGAGGCAGGGTTTGCAAGGACCAGCTAGCAGATTTCCCCCTTCATTCTCCAAGGAGGAAGCCCCAGGACACACAGCCCCTCTCATGCTCTGAGACTCTCCCGCTTTGGCCGCTAAGTGCACCCTTTTTCGCATGACTGCTTTCCCCTTTATGTGAGGGTGATTTCCTCCAGCAAGAAGCACTGCCAGCCTCCGAAAAAGTAAAACAAAGCCCCTGCAGAGAAGAACTGTGCCTTTTCCCTTTAATTTGTCGGAAACAGCTTCCCCCATGCAGTCCCGTGTGCTTTCTGCATACATTACTCTGCGAGGCCGCTCCGCGTTCTTTTGCAAGTTTGCCTTGCTGCCTTGGCTTGGGCTTCAGACCTGCCAGTTAAGCTTTAAGCATCATGAAAACGTATTGTCTGGAATGAAACAAGCAATTATGCTTTCAAGTTTTGTGGCATAATATCGCAGAAACCAGCAATTACAGAATCAGAGTGGCATCAAATGGGGTAGAAGGGAGTTAGCAGGGATTATTCTTTAAATAGCAGTTACATGAACTCATAATAAATAGGTATTAAGTGTTAAATGTATGATAAGTAATTCTTGACAATGCAATTAACCAAATAGAAGAGGGAAAATGGCAAAGTGGCATTGTCAACCTCTTTTGTGCAGAGTGCGCGTGGTGAGATGAGATGTGAAGTCAGTCTGTCTTTATTCCAGCCTGCAGTAGAAGCAGGAGTGCAGATATGCACGCTGAGTTCCCACATTTGCAAGATGGCAAATTTTCCAAAGAGCAAAGCCATTTTCCACTGGGGTGGAGTGTGGCTCACCAGAAAATTCCATGATGGGCTCTGCATGATATATAGTCAGTTTAACCCACGTTTAGGAAGTCCCTGTTATGAAATAATTTTCAGGAATGAATCTAGCTTGGTTTTGGCAAATACTGGCCACAGCTGTATCAGAAACGTTTATTAAACTTAACTGGCACATAGGAGACAGAATGCTATGTAAGACTGCACAGGTTGTGCACAGTTTATATAAACTGCAGTGTAAATATTTCCCCACTTAGTTTTAGGAAGGGCTGTGGCTCTGCTTAGAAGACAACATGAAAGCTTTTCTTAAAATTTTTTAACTGATACAAAATAATTGTCCATGTATAAGGAGTACAATAAGATAATTCAATACCTATATCTGGTTTGCATTGACAGGATAACAGTATTTTCATCTCTTTAAGGTTTCTTTATGTTCAGGAAGTCTTCCAGCTCCCAGTAGCATTTTCTATGTAGGCTTCATATCACAGTTTAGTTCTCACCAAGGAGGGTGAAATTTTAACTCAATCAATTCACCAATATTATTAGTAGGAGTGAGGGTCTATAATCAGCCTACTTGAGGTCAAATACGAGCTACCCTTGAGCCATGGTCTGTGGGAAAATGACTTCACCTGTCTGCATCTCTAGTTTTCCAGGGACAAAATACAGATATATAATAATAATATTTAGTTCAAGACATACAAGGGATGGATGATACAGCACATTAATGAGCTCCTGAATACGTGCAGTACTTCTTCCCTTTCCTCCTTGGTGCTCAACTAGACTACTCTGGACACTTACGTGTGACTGGGTGCAGGACAGCATTGTCCAAAGGAGGCAGCAGAGAAATCCAAAGTGCCAGGGAACAATGGCTCAATATTTGCTATTTCACTGTCCGTGGTGACTTTGTAGTACGCAACTACTCTGAATTATGATAATTAGCTGTTATAGTTCTTGCGAACAATATATAGATATGGGGAGTTCTTAAATACATATTTAAATTAACAATCTTTTTCTTTGGCCTGAATTTTTAACCCATTTACATTTAATATGATCAATAATGTATCATATTTCATTGGCTCTTACTGCAAATTTTTCACATCTTGACTCTGCTACATTGGGATGCGTTCACTTTTGTTGAGCTTTCTATTATTATAATATTTGAGATAATGAGGTTTTAATAAAGGAAAGGCTTCCATTGGCTTAGGGTTTTGAGAGGTTTCAATCTATAGTTAATTGGTTTCCTGCTTTAGGGCCTATAATAAGGCAGTGCATGATAATAGAAGTATATGGTAGAGGGATCCCTTACCTCATGGCTGGAATTGAGAGTCTTCCTTTTCAGGAGTGGTTGAGTTTCTAATATCCCCTTCAAAGGTACACCCTGAAGGACTGGAAGATCTTTCACTAGGCCTCCACCTCCAAAGCCCCGGGAACCAAGCCTTTATACATGGGCCTTTTGGGAGCATTTTGGCTGAGTGGTGTCTGTGATATATTTGTCACTACCTGAGTATGAACATTATTTATCTGTAGAGTAGAAATCTCTGAGACAATGAAACACACCTTTACAAAATGTTGTTGCCCAGGTTCTTATTGGCAAAGGGTTTGATGTTCAGTGGGAAAATGAAGACATCTGTAAATTTTGCAAAAAAAAAAAAAAAAAAAAAAAAAGGAAAAAGTAGATGTGAATGTGAAGAGCTTTTTTAAAAAATTGAATTCTTTATTGGTACATTTTATATACAACTCACATTCACACTCTACATTGAGGAATTTGTACCAGTATATGACATGAGTTAATTCTCTTTTTAGAGCTTTTAAAAATATCTTAACCTATATATCTCACTTGGTGATGTCCTGCTTTTTTATGCACATTTTTAAAAATATGAAAACATCTTTCATTATTATAAAACAAAAATTCAAACTGCTAAAAACATGTTGTAGCGGTTTTAATGAACAGCCTTTGTCTTTACTAAATTACATAATGATCTTTAAATAATTAATTCCTCTTAGAGTCTATGAAAAACAGTCCCTTGTATGTCTTACAGGGGATTCTTATTTCTCATTTGTTCTTTCTTTTTGGCCTTTTTCACTTTGTTTTGGCATCTCTGTACAGGTTTAGAAGTAATGTACTATCTTTAAACTTTAGTGTTTACATGAAAAATTACTCATTATACAATCAACTTTTCAAAATTTAAATTAATGGGCCGGAGGGTTAGCTCAGTGGTTCTGGCGCCTGCCTCGCAAGCGCAAGGTCCTGAGTTCGATCCCCGGTAACCACATATAATGCTGGGCATGGAGACACACCCACCAACAATCAACACCGCATACCACAATGCCGGACATGGTGGCTCACGCCTGTCATCCCAGCACTCGGGAGGCAGAGACAGGAGGATTGCTGAGTTCGCGGCAGCTTGCCTGGGCACCATAGTGAGCTCAGGGCCAGCCTGAACTACAAAGCGAGACCCTGTCTCAAAAAGCAAAAAAAAAAAAAAATATATATATATATATATATATTAATCAAAACTAGCACTCTTTAACAGCTGTAAACTCTTATCATTAACTTCATTTACCCACTTTCTGATGTAAATGCTAATGTAGCTATATATTTTAACAACTTTTAATTTTAACAGCCTTAATCATTTAAAAATTCTTTCATATTACCATTAATTTTATTTCTGTACATATATAACACTTTCCTTGTTCTTTAGTTTTTTTCTTGGGTTCACATTCTTTCTCTCTCAAACACTTGAATTTTCCTTACTGAGATCCTGTTGGTGAATAATTCTCTCACTCTCTCTCATCTTTTACCATTCCATCTTCTTTTCTTTCTCGCATTTTTGACTTTTTTCATCTTATAATTCTTTTGAAAATATTTAAAATATACTTTGGTGTTTGACTTCCTTATCATGTCTTCCTTGACTGTCTTATCATGTGTCTCCTTTTCTTCTGGGCCTCTGGAGAAAAATACGATAAAATTTCACAAAATATTCTTTTTTTTATCATCCACTTTTCTATATTATCCATTTTTTAATTTTCTATATTGTGCTTTAGATAACTTATTCTCTAATTCTCTCCTGTCCTGTGTGCAAATCTGTTGCCAAAATGGCTGAAAATATTGATTTCCCGTTTATGTCATTTATAGAAATTTTGTGTTTTTTATGTCTACTACTATATCCTTTTAATTGCTCCCTGTTCCTCACAGTTTAAGTTTACTATTTCTTCCTTTAGGCTTGGTGAGGATAGTTGCTTTAAAATCTAGCTAACACAAATCTGTTTTCATTGTCTCTTGGTTTTCATTCACAGATCTTGTTTGCTTATTTCCTGGTCATCCTTGGTGGTTTGTTTTTCCTTCCACTTAACTCTTATTTGTGGAAGGCTCCTGTAACCTCAGAGAAACTTGCACCTCTTAAAGGGTGGTCTGTCTTTTTTTCTACTAGATGCAAAGACACTGCTAGTTGGAACCGTCCCTTGTCAGTTTTAGAGCTTCAGACTCTTGGGCCCACCAGGTTATGCTTTTTCAAGAGCCAAACCCCTAAAACCCTAACACCTCCTCGACCACTCAGTTTCACAGGCTCATTTTTCTTCTTTTTTTTCCCCCAACAACCACCAACACTCTGGGTCAAAGTAGTATTCTTTGAGTTCCACAATGGTGGAGGGGTATGAATTTCAATGTAGTTTCTTTATCTGAGGTCAAAGTTCTTTGGAAACTCCTTTCAAACAGTCTTCTCAGTTTCCCTACTTGGGTCCTTGATTTCTGATTCTCTTGTCCTTCATAACTACTTTATAAAATTCCAAGTTTGTGGAAAAATAAATGACTTGATGCTTTTAAATTACTTAATTTCTCAAAGTTAACTTTGGAGAAGAAAAGACAACATCCTTGCCTTTTTAGTCCATCATGGATTCAAAAGATGTTCTTTTAAGATATTGTGAAGAATTTTCATTGTTTTCAGTAGGTAGACTAAAGTAAAGAAACCAGCTTGTCATTATTGGAAACCAGTAAACACATCTGAGACTTCTAAGACAAACATTTCAAAATGAAAAATAAAAGCAGATTGTCATATAGAATGTGTCTTATGTATGACCCCAGACATCCTATCTTGCAGATATTCCACTTGTCCTCCAGGAAAAAAAAATGCTTATCTTGGAGGGTTATTTTGAAAATTATATTAGACTAGTAATCTCCAACATTCTTGGCACCAGGGACTGGTTTTATGGAGCACAATTTTTTCCAAGGGCTTGGTAGAGGATCGGGGTTCTGGATTAGATTTTCATGAAAAGCATGCAACCTAAATGCATCTGGTGTGTGGTTCACAGCAGGGTTCACACTCCTATGGGAATTGAATGCCACTGCTCATCTGACTGGAGGCAGAGCTCAGGAAGCAATGCCAACAATGGGGGGAGAGGGTTTGCTGCCTGCTTGCCCCTGTGTGGCCTGGTTCCTAATGACACTGTGACTGGTACTGGTCCGTGGTCTAAAGGTTAGGGATCCCAGTATTAGACAATATATGAAACTGCTAACTAAAATGCCAAAGGCACTCAAGAGAAGTTTCACTATGTCTGAAGCCAAGTCTTAAAACTTAACTGGTCCATTCACAGTTCAAGTCCAAGGCATTCATTTTGTAGCTAAGAAAAAATGAGGACTGGCCACGTGGTTGAAGGAATCATTAGAAACGCTCCCACTCATTAGCCTTCAGGGGCTATCAATCAGAAGGGATCAGGCTGGGCCTCCTGAGCTCTATTAGAATGGCAGGCCCGGAGGAAAAGTCAAGCTGAAGTGCTTAGGGGATTCAAACAAATAAAATGCTTCACTAGAGATTAGGACTCAAGTATCAGTTTGATATAATGATTACAGAAGGTTAATGCACATCCCAGGCAGGCAGCCAGTTGCACTCAGCTGGTTTAAACCCAGCAGGATTATAGTGAGGGGTGACAGTATCTTTTCAGCCATTCTGTCATATTGGAGAGACTAAGAGAAGTCAGTGTGGATGCAGAGCAGAAGGAGGGGTCTGTACATATTGAGGTCAGAACTTGAGGGGGAGAACCCAGATCACAGAGGGCACCACAGAGGGCAAAGCAGCATCTGAGCCTGATTCTACCATCATGGAGATCAGGGAAATTTTTGGCACATTAAATGAATGTCTGCTAGAAGACACTATGAAAAATTAAATAAATAAGCTAAAGACAAAAGCTGCCTGATCTCATTCATTTGCAGAACATAAAAAATTTAATCTTGTGGAAGTAGAAAGTAGAATGGTTGTTATCCAAAGATAGGGATGGATGAAGGAGAGGGGAGGAGAAACTGGTAAATGTGTACAAAATTATAGTTCAATAAGAAAAATAATTTTTTCCATTACACACTGGAATGGACACAATTAACAATATTGTGTATTTTACAAAGCCCAGAAGACAAAGGTTTAAATGTTCTTATCACAAAGAAATGATAATGTTTGAGGTGCTGGGTACACAAAATATTCTAATTTGAAATTACACATTAAAATGGATTGAAACACACACTTTATCCCATAAACTTGAACACTTATTAGATGTCTAATATTACTGAGCACTATGGTGCGCACCTGTAATTCTGGCTACTTGGGAAGCTGAGGAAGGAGGATTTCAAGTTTGACACCAGTCTTGGAAACTTACTTAGACTCTGTATCTAAATAAAAATTAGCATGATCTGGGGAAGCAGCTCAGAGATAAAAATAACCTGGGTCCAATTCCCGGTACTGGAAGGAGAAAGGGGAAGGAAGGAGAAGGAAGTTTTTAAAAAAAAGAGGAAGGAAGGGAGGAGAGAAAGGAAGAAGAGAGGGTGGAAGGGATGACGTTGTACAATGCAACATTATCCAAGAAATGCACAGTTCTTGGTGCACAGTAGGAATACAAAAAAAAAACTACATGTTTTGATTTTTTCTTTTCTTGTAGAGTCCAATTTCCATCAATATGTGACTGGATAGATAAATTGTAGGGTAACAGATATCACAGCAGTAAAACAGAAAGGAACAATTGATATGCTCAACCTCATGGATGAATCCCAGAACTACTGCCCTGAGTGAAGGAAGCCAGGCACAAAGGAGAAGCACTTGGTGTTTAATCCTGTGCAGCAAAGGCAAAATCATCTATATCAGGATAAAGCATATGACTGGTGGCCCGGGGCTGGTATAGGAGGAGGCTGACTTCTGGGACAGAAGGGAACTTTCACAGGGGATGGAAATGCATGACAGCTTAATGCTAGTGATGACTTCATGGGCGAACACTCTAAGTGCATGCCTTGGATTTTGTGTAAATTATATATTAGTAAAGTTAGTTTTTAAAAACCATCAGCAAGAAAAACAAATTATGTTGACTGTATTCTGAACCAGAGTGAGAATTCAAAGTTAAGGAGATGATGGAGGTATGGATTGTGGCACTTGGGGTTTGCAGTTATTAAAAAAGTTAAATTCCAATTAGACTTTGAGCTTCTGTCCAAAGGGAAGTAGATGTAGCTATACGTCTATTTCTCATATTTTTAGAATAAAGAGCTTAGTGAGATACACGTTCCTACCTTCCCTTAAACATGGGACTCTGTGCTTCAGGGAAGAGATGAAAATTCTGCTTTTCTCTAAAGCCCCTTTTCTATAATGCATCTTCTTTTTCTGTAAGCCCCTCTTACATATAGAACTTTTTTTCTTTCCTGTTGTGCAATTACACTGTGAGTAACTACTGTTCTGTTGACTTCTTCAGTTTGCCAGAAGGAGGAGGCTGCTATGAAGACTAAACATGAACCTGGGCCCAGCATAGATGCTCGAGAGTATCTCAGGGAGGACTGGGATTCATGTCAGTGAATGGTGTCATGGCTCCACCTCAGTGAACAAGATAGGAAAAGCTCTTGTTCTGATGAGGCTTTCCTCCTCCTCCTGGTGGTGGTGGTGCAGACAAATTAAAACATGAATAAATAAACAATGAAACTCCAGATATAAATAAAAGACTCTGGGGTTGTAAGAGTGCCTGAGAAGTTAGACCTCTCCAAGAAGGGACACTTGTAATGAGACTGAATGTTAAGAAAGAGACAGGCCCTACAATGACTAGAGGCGAGGCCACTCCTTGCGGAAAGGTCGGCTCGGCAGCGATCGTGCGTCAGTAATGACTTGGCACTATATGAGAACAGAACAAGGATGGTGTGAGGAACATAGTGGCCCAGGGGAGCTGCCTCATACACAGTGGGAGAGAGGGATTGGCAAAGACCAAATAATGCAAGGCTAGGAACATATGTGAGAAATTTGGGTCTTATTTTAGGAGTAATGGAAAGCATTGGCAAGTTTTAGAAGGAGGGTGAGATAATCTCTTTTTGCTTCTGGGCAGAGAGTGGTTTGAACACAGCAAGAGCATCAGCAGGAACACTAGTAAGGAGCCTCTTAAAGTCATCCAAGCAAGAGATGAAGGTCAGTGTGGTGGGGTGACAGAGAAGACTCAATACATTTAGGATACATTTTGGACTTAGAGTCGACAGAGTGCACAGAGAGGAATTCAATGTGATATTGATAGTGAAGAAAATGAGATCAAGGCCAACAGCTTGGCTTTTTGACACAGGTAGTGAGGTAGATGGTGAGATCTAAAAACTGGATGTGGAAGGCAGTTTGAGATGATATAAATTTTAGTTTTTCAATGGACATGAATGTGGAGATGCACAACAATGGGGCTAGAGTTCCACAGAGACCTGAGCAAAAATGAGAGATCTCAGAGCCACTACTATCAGGTAAGGAGTAGGATGAAGTAACAAGAGAGAGCAAGTGCCCCAGACTGTGTCCAAAAAGAGCCCTATGTCCTTCCAAATGATCTTTGGAAAGGGGAGGAAAAACTAGCCAAAGAAACTAAGAAGAGCAGTCAGTGAGGTAAGAAGACCACAAAAGAATAGTGTTTGTGACACTGCACTCATAAAATTAGGAAGTTGGAAAAGGAAAACAATTGGAAAAGTGCTTTGTAGCACACAATTATCTGAGCTTCAAAAGATATGAGAGTATAGGGTTGGGCCAGTCCCTCAAAAGCAAGTCCTGAAACCAATATCTCCATCTAGAGGAAGGCAAAGGAAACCAGCATTCCTTGGGCTTTACCACTTAGGATCCTCCCACAAGGTAGATACAATTATTTCTCCATGCTACAGACAGAAACTGAGAGGTCTAGAAAACTGAGGCCATAAGCCTCTCCTCACTGGGCCCTGGCCTCCGAGGATTTTCTCTTTCTGTGTAATTTCCCTGAATGATCTCATTTTGTTCCAAGGTTTAAAATAGCATGGTAAGCTCATAATCCTCCAAGTCAGATCTGCCAGCGGAGCTTCTTCCCTGACTTACGGACTCTTCCCTACTGCTTCCTCTTCCTCTTTACCACAGTGTCTCCCACACATCTGCTAGAAACTGCACTTCATATCCACTCCAACATGTTTTCCTCCTAGTCTTCCCCCTTTTGAGAAACAGCATCACAATGTGTTATTTTAGAGATTTTCTTCCTTTCAGTCCCTAGAAATCAATATCTACTACTGAAATTCATTTCTTCTGCATCCTCTTGAATACGTTAATATGACTCCATCTTTACTGTCACCTTCAAGCGCACCCACATGGCCATTACTCCTCTACTAGATGATGACAGCAGCCTCCCAATGTTTCACTATCAATCTACAAAGAACCAGGGTGACCTTTTTAAAAAAATTTATAGTAGGGCCATTCCATTCCTGGCTTGGAGGACTGAGGTCTGCCGACCGATCTGCTCCACCCCCAAGACTTGGGTACCCCTGGGCACCATTCCATTCCTGGTGCAGAGGACTGAAGCCTGCCAACTGGCCTGCTCCACCCCGGAGCCTTGCAGAGAGGACTCAGGCACCCCCAGGGCACCATCCCCACAGGGGATGATTAAGGCCTTCCGGCTGGCCCCCACCCCACCCCAGAGCTGCATTGTGAGAACCCAGGCCAGAGAGGAGCCAGAGCCATTTCCTGCGTCCCTCCACACCAGAGCCATGCCAAGAGACCAGGCAAGATAAAAAAAAAAGGGAGGGGGGAATCTAGCTTCTGTTTTGCCATCTACTCCTAGATCCCTCCATTCACCTCTTGTCCCCACACCCTCTCCTATCTTCCTGTCAGAAGCAATACCCAGAAGTAAAAGACTCTTAGGCTGCCCTATTTCTTCTCCTGTACTATTATAAGAAGGTGTGCAAAGTCTCCAGTGGTCTTACAGCATACAGTTGGTACTGTTTTATATATGCCCTTTTATCCTCTATTACCTGCTGGCATATATAAGGTTCTAGAGTATAGGTGATCCTCATAAATCTGCTAACCCTATGTCGCTCTCCTCCTGTCCCCCTGCCTCCTTGATTCCCCAGTGACCTCTTATCCCCAAAGGGTTCAGGGGGTACATTTATGGTCTACATGTTGTATACACATTGTTGATTAATTCTAAATTTTGGCATATGGACATAGAGGTAACTCATGAGCTCAAAGTCTTCAGAATACAATTTAACAAAACTTCATTTTATTTACTGTGTTTAATACTGATATTGGCATTAATTGTATTATGGTAACAAACATGATGTGATTGTTCTGCTCAAATACCTCCCATGATGTGTCAGAACTGAGAACTCTCAAGGGTCATTACAGATTCAAGGAGGACACCCCAGGAAGGTGCCACATCCAAAGGACTCCAGATAATAGAAAGAAAGAGACCTGCAACAAACATTGCCCTGTCATCAGGCAAAAAAACAAAAAATAGCATTAATAACAACAAAAGAGTAGAAATGAGAAAATATACAAGAAACCAGACACAAAGATCACCACCACAGGGAAAACCAGAGAGAAGGGAAATAGGGCAAACTGAAACTCAAACACCAGGACTTCCAGAGATGGTAACTAAAGCAGATCTAGTAAAATGGAAATCAGAACTCATCTCTGACATCAAAACAGGGATACTGTTCAGAGTGAAAGAAGAGATCATTAAAGAATAGATCAGCGAGATGATAGAATCCAAGATAGCAGAAGCAATGGAACTTTATAAACAGCTTCGAGCGGAGCTCCAGGGAATGATGAAGGAGAACAAAAGCTTGCGCAGCAGGATGAATGAAGCAGAGAACCGAATCTCAGACCTAGAGGACAGCATAGCAGCCAGCGAGCAGGAAAGATATAATCTATGGAAAAGAGCAAGGGACCATGAGAAATCAATCCAACAGCTTCTAGATGACTCAAAGAAAAACAATATAAGACTGATTGGAGTCACTGAGGAAGCAGGAGACAGTGTAAAAGACATAAAAAAGCTATTGTCAGAGATAACAACAGAAAACTTCACAGGAAAAGAAATGGACA
>PVIC010003704.1:53225-67507 GCA_004025085.1 Thryonomys swinderianus | reverse complement strand
AAAAAAAAAAAAGCCGGGCGTGGTGGCTCACGCCTGTAATCCCAGCACTCGGGAGGCAGAGACAGGAGGATTACTGAGTTCGAGGCTTGCCTGGGCTACATAGTGAGCTCAGGGCCAGCCTGAACTACAAAGCGAGACCCTGCCTCAAAAAAAAAAAAAAAATACAAGACAGCTGAATGAAAAGCTGCTTTTCCAGTTAAAGGCTAAATCTGCTTCTGGTTGGTAGTTCCTTGGACAAAACTTTTCACTCCAGAGTGAAAAGGCATGAAGTATTTGAGCTGCTTCTTCTCTTTGCCTTCCCTTACCACAGCCTGGATCCATTCTCCCAACTCGCCTTCCCTGCTTCATGGCCCTTGGAGGCCAATTTCTGATGAAGAGACTGGACTGAGCAGATGAAGAAAAGAAGCTAGATTCATGCCCTGCACTCTTTAGTACCTGGGCCAGCCAGTTAGCTGTATGTCACCACCACCTCTACCTTAGTTCTTGACCCTTCCATGTACCTAGGGCAGTTCCACACACGGGTCCTGGATGTATGAATGATGGAACCTGTTTGTCCCACATTCATTTTGAACTAGAAAAAATTGGGAAAATACTGCCCTCTTTCTTTTTGACAGTGTCCATCAAAACATTTTTAGTTCTTCTCAAGATATAACTTCACTTCCCTAAAACCTGTCCCAAAAAGATCCTGAGAATTTATTCACATTAAAGTACTATCCTTTCTCTAAGGATATTTGCTTTTATTTATCATCTATCTATCTCTATGTATCTATCTATCTATCTATCATCTATCTATCTATCTAATATATCTATCTATCATCTATCTTACTATGTAGCCAGGCTGGCCATGAATTTATGGTGATTCTCCTGCCTCTGGCTCCTGAGTGTTAGGATTAATGACATGTGCCACCACTCCCACCAGATATTTGCTTTTAAAGGCTGAAGTCCAAGCCAGCTGTGATGGTGAAGATCTATAATACCAGCTTTCTTGAAGTTGCAGGTAGGAGAATCTCAAGTTCAAACTTGACCTGTGCAATTAATGAAACCCTGTCTCAACAATCAAAAAAACTAGGGGAAAGGCAAAGCAGTGGGTTCATATTCCAGATTCAAAAACAACAGAAGTCTAAGGAATGTGTAATTGTAGCATTTCAGAAAAGATCTGAGTGGGAGATTGAATTCTCAGCTTTCTGAAATCTTTTCAACCTTCTGGAATTTGTGGAGGAAAGTGCACTTAATATACATGGAGAAAATGCTAACACTGGTTTTTCAGATAGAAAATATCTTAGTCAGTTTTCTCAAGCTGGCACAAAATACTTGTTACCAAGTATCAAGGAGGAAAGGTTTCTTTAGCTCACAGTGTGTAGAAGTTTCAGTCTGTACTTGGCTGCTCCAAAGCAGGGAGATGTGGCAGACAGGGATTGCCGAGGAGAAACAGTTCATGGTGGGCAGAAGGTATCAAAGCCACAAGGGGCCTTATCAGCATCTTTCTGCCACTTATATCTTATCCAGACTACTAAAGGCAGGTAGCACTCACACCCTTAATCCTAGTGCCCTTGAGCCCAACATTGCACCATAAATTAATCACGCATTCTAAATCCAGCTTCCTCAGAAAAAAATCCCACCTGTGACCACGTGAAGCTTTGGAAGAACATCTAGACCTAAACCATAATACAAAGTGTTTTGGACTAGGAGGGCCAGGGAGAGAGGTACTAGAGTAGAAGATTTAACTGTGCAGGGGGAGGCTAGAGACTGTGACCACCAAGCCTGGTAATCTGTTGTTCTCTATCCCACTTTCCTAACCTTAGCACCCTCTTTCCTCCACATCAAGTGGAGTCCTAATGGATTCCTAGGGGAAAAGATCTGCAAGAAAAGCCCAGAACTCTGCAAGAACTGTGTTCATAACTTCATCATCTGTGTATATCGTCTTCTCATTTTTCTTTTCCTTATCCTCCTTTTCTTCTTCCTTTTTTTCTCCTTCTACTTTCTTCTTCTCCTCTTCTTCCTCTTCCTTTCTTCCTCTTCCTCTTCCTCTTCCTCTTCCTCTTCTTCTTCTTCTTCTTCTTCTTCTTCTTCTTTTCTTCTTTCTTCCTTTCTTCTTCTATATTAAAGACTGAACCTAGGTCCTTATACATGCTAGGTAAGCACTCTATCACTGAACTATATCCCCAGCTCCTTTTAAATTTTATTTTGAGACTAGGTCTCATTAAAAATGCTCAGACTGCCGGGTGTGGTGGCTCACGCCTGTAATCCCAGCACTCGGGAGGCAGAGGCAGGTGGATTGCTGAGTTCGAGGCTTGCCTGGGCTCCATAGTAAGCTCAGTGCCAGCCTGAACTGCAAAGCGAGACCCTGTCTCAAAAACAAAACAAAACAAAAATTGGCAATAAAAATGCTCAGACTGACCTGAAACTTGTTTTTTATTTTTTTGGGGGGAGGGTGATTTTATTTTATTTCATTTTAATTGAATTTTTATTGGTACATTTTATAGACACATCATGACCACACTCCACACTGGGAATTGTTCCCTTGAATATTTTCAATTTCACAATATCTATCATACATTCTAGAACTCATTTACATTGTCCACTTCTCATACCGAGAAAAGATACAGTATTTACATTCTTGTGACCTATTTATTTCACTTATGAGTATGTCATTAAGATATCCCCATTTGAGTATAAATAACTCAAGCTTATCATTCTTAATGGCAGAGTAATACCCCATTTTATAGAAAAAACACATCATCTTTAGTCTCTGGGCATTTGGATTGTTTAAAGATTTAGCTATCACAAACTGAGCTGCTGTGAACATGGGTGCACATATGTCTCTATGAAATGATACTTTTCATTCTTCCATCTATATTCCTAGCAGAGGAATAGCAAGGTCAAATGGGACCTCTAATCCTAGGTTTTTGGGGGGTTTTTTTGTTTTTTGTTTTTTTGTTTTTGTTTTTTTTGAGATAGGGTCTCACTTTGTAGTTCAGGCTGGCCCTGGACTCACGATGTAGCCCAGGAAAGCCTCAAACTCACAGCAATCCTCCTGCCTCTGCCTCCCAAGTGCTGAGATTATAGGTGTAAACCATCTCACCTGGCATTGTGGTGTGTGGTACTGATTGCTAGTGTGAGTCACCACACCGGGCATTGTGGTATATAGTCACCGGATATCAAACTCCAGACCTTATGCTTGCAAGGCAGATGCCAGAACCACTGAGCTAAATCCCTGGCCCTAATCCTAATTTTCTGAGGAATCTCCACACTGATCTCCACAGTGGTCTCACCAGTCTATGTTCCCACCAACAGCAGAGAATTGTTCCTTCCTGCCCACAGCCTCGCCAGCATTTATTGCTGGTTAGTTTTGCAATAGCAGCTATTCCTTGTGGAATGAGATGAAATCTCAGTGTAGTTTTCATCTGCATCTCTCAAATGACCAGTAATGTTGAGCATTTCTTCATATGCTTCTTGGCTGCTTTTACTTCTTCCTCTGAAAAGTATCTGTTTGTGTCAGGTGCCTGTTTTTGAATTGGGTCTTTAAGTTTGGTTGGGCTGATTTTTTTAAAAGCTCTTTATATATTCTAGATAGTAGCTTTTTGTATGAGAAACAGCTAGTAAAGACATTGTCAAAATCTCTATACTCCCGGGCCAGAGGGTTAGCTCAGTGGTTCCGGCACCTGCCTCGCAAGCACAAGGTCCTGAGTTCAATCCCCGGTAACCACATACAATGTTGGTCATGGAGACTCATGCCCACCAGCAAGCAGTACCACATACCACAGTGCCAGGTATGGTGGCTCATGCCTGTAATCCCAGCTCTCGGGAGGCAGAGAAAGGAGGATTGCTGAGTTCGAGGCTTGCCTGGGCTACATAGTGAGCTCAGAGCCAACCTGAACTACAAAGCGAGACCCTGTCTCAAAAATATATATATATATACTCCCACAACTACTGTACAGATTCAATGCAATTCCAATTGAAATCCCAACACCGTATTTCACAGATCTAGAGAAAATTATCTAAAAATTCATCTGGAACCAAAAAAGACCTAGAATAGCAAAAGCAATTCTAAGCAACAAGGACATGGTGGCAGGTATTATGATTCACAACCTGAAGCTATACTACAAAGCCACTGTGATAAAAACTGCATGGTACTGGCAAAGTAACAGACCTGAAGACCAGTGGAGTAGATTAGAAGATCACAAATAACTCTAGTTACACTGAGCCACCTCATCTTTGACAGAGCCAAATATCCTCAATGGAGGAGCCTCTTTAACAAATGCTGCTGGAAAAACTGGGCTTTAACCTGTCAAAGACTAAAGCTAGTCCTATCTCTTTCCATGTACTAAACTAAAATCAAAGTGGATTAGAGACCTAAACATTAAAACAGAAACACTAAACCTGCAGGAAAACAGGTTAGGCAGAACGCTTGGAGACATGGGCTTAGGGAAAGACTATGAACAAAACCTCTGTAGCACAAGAACTAGCAGAAGGGATCAACAGGTGGGATCTCATCCTATTAAAAGCTTCTGCACAGCAAAAGAAACCACTGGCAGAGAGAAAGGCAACCAACAATATGGGAAAAATCTTGACCTGAAACTCCTGATCCTCCTGCCTTCTGAGAAGCTGGAATTATAGGCAGGTGCCTGGTTTTTAAATATCCTGTGTAATTTCCCTCCAGTGTAAACCAACACTTTGCATGTAATTGAAATTTGTGGAATTCAAAGAAAAAGTGGAGCAGTGGGCCAGAGATTTAGCTCAGTGGTTCCGGCACCTGCCTAGCAAGTGCAAGGTTCCTGGTTCAGTCCCTGGTACCACATACAACAATACTGGGCATGGTGGCTCACGCCTACCAGCAATCAGTACCACACACCACAACGCTGGGCATTGTGGCTCACGCCTGTAATCCCAGCACTCAGGAAGCAGAGGCAGGAGGATTGCTGAGTTCAAGGCTTGCCTGGGCTACATAGTGAACTCAGGGCCAGACTGAAGTACAACAGGAGACCCTGTCTCAAAAAACAAAACAAACAAACAAAAAAATGAAGAAGTGGAGCAAAAATATCAGGTCAGCAATTCAAAAATCAGGTTGGGAGTGGTGATGCATGCCTATGATCCCTGCATTCAGGAGGCTGAGGCAAGGAGAGCCAGCCTGGGCTACATAGCAAGACCTTGTCTCAAAAAACAAAAAATAAACAAACAAAAATCCAGATTATCATTTGTAATCCCTGTTTCTTTTATTTGAAGATTTAGAAGTGATTTTATGAGAGTAATTTGTTTTGTTTCTAATTTCATCCTTAAAGTACGAATATTCATGTAAGAATATTCATGGGGCCCAGCCTGGGGAGGACAGAAGGAAAGATTCATTATTAGGTTTTAGCTTGAAGCCTGAGGCACCCTACTGGGCGAGAATTTTTAAATAATTTGAATCTGCATAGTCAAATTTCCTTGGGGATGATTATGTCAGAGGAATAGAATTTAAGGCCATCATGGAAAATAAGACTCTCTTTCCTTTCTAAAACTGTTTTATTTTTCCTGAATTGCTGTTTTTATAAGCTATGTGAGAAAGAAATTCAGGGTCAACAATCAGTGCGCTTAGAAGTCCTCCCTTAGTGGGTTTGGGGCAGTCAAAGGACTGGTAGGAGTGACATGGGTCATGTTAACATGTGTTCATGTATCCTAATTCAGTACCCTTGAAACTATCCAAGTTTTCCTTCATTTGAGGATGGATTGGAACAAAGTACTCTTCTCCCCCACCTCATGCTATTTCCCTAGTTGTAGGTGAAACTAAAAACTCACGGAGCTAGGCAATGGGTGCTAAGGAGAAAATACAATGAAAAAAAAATTGCCAAACCAAGTCTCACCCTGAAGGTAGTAGAGAAGGAAAATTGTTTTAATGACTAAGCACTCAACAGAAACTAGTGTGCATCATTGGCAGTCCCCAAGTAATGACAAAGACAAACAAAGTGTTCTCCAGGCAAATAATGACAGGCTAGTCCCCAAGCAACAGAACCTGACTGTTTACCACACAGCATTCACAGACTTACCTGGCCAGTGTGTCGGTTCATCATCTGGCTTAATTAATTGGCCTTATTCAGAGGAAAAACAAACTCCCACCTGTAAAACAGGGGATTTTGCAACTTAAAAGGTTATGCTTCCAACTGTCCCTCTGAACGTGAAGACCCTTCAGGCTCCCTTTTGAGTACATTTCAGAGATGGCTCCTTTATTCTGGAATAAGAGATCCTAAATTCTAGAGCTGCCAAAGGAGTTATAAAAGAGCTGGTGAGGGCCAGGCATTTAGCTCAAGTGGTACTGTGCCTACCTGGGAAACACAAGGGCCAGAATTTGATCCCTGATACTGAAAAAACAAAAAGAGTTATAAAAATCTCAGAGACAGGAAAGGATTGCAATGACAAATCTCCTAAAATCAGGGCTCTAAGAAAGGAGAAAGGAATGAATCTATTATTTTTAAGAGGGAAAATTAAGCCCTTTTTCTCTTTCTCCTTTTCCTTTCCTTTTTTTTTTTTTTTTCTTCTTCTTCTTTTGCATTACTGGGGACTTAGTCCAGACCCTGATTTACATCCCCAGCCCTTTTTTTAGACAGGATCTCACCAGGCTAAGTCTGGATTCATTATTCTCCTGTTCTAGCCTTCCAGAGTCTTAGAGTTACAGGCACAGACACCACATGTGGATTCTTCCCTTTTTTACAGTGCTGGGGAACAAACTCAGGACCTGGAACATGCTAGTTGAGTGTCTACTCATTACTGTGAGCTATGTCCTCAGCCCCTTGTGCCTCTTATTTTCTATTTACATGTTCTTTTACAGATCTAAAAAGTAGCACAGCTAGTATCTCCATATCCCTCTTGGGTCCTTGCCTGTATTAACCCAGAAATCAAGGTAAGAAATATACTGGAATAATCTAGGTTCATGCCTCACGAAGTTGAAGAATGAAATCAAGAACAACAGAGGTAGACCAGAAGAATGCTTATTAAGAAGAGAGAAATGGCTTCTAGTAGTCAGTCAGGAAGGGACTTGAAAATGGCTTGTTTTGGGCAGTCTTTGGGGTTTTTTTTATACCCAAAACTGACCAGGGCTCAGACTATTCTGAGTCAAATTAAAGTCAAGGTCTATCTTCAAGCTTCCTTTTTTTCTTGTCTTTTTTGGAGAGTCTCCCTGTGTAGTTTAGGCGACCTCGAAATCACTATGTATCTCAGGCTGGCCTCAGACTCATGGCAGTCCTCCTGCCTCAACCTCCCAAGTGCTGGGATTGCAGTAGTGAGACTATAAGGAATTGAGACACATAGCAAATGTATGCCTGTAGGTGTCTCTTGGCCTTATAAGAACAAAGTGAGGAAAAATGGAAAAAAAATTTTGTGGTTAGGAGCAGAAGTTATAGCGGGCATCCATCACCTTGCTTGTTATATCCCGGATTTAACTGGCTCTTATTATCCATCTGGCTCTTATTAAGCTCTGATCCCAGCCTCCTGCCTATCTAGCCAAGGTCTGCTCATCTTAACTGTATTGTGCGCCTGGTCCTTCCCTAGATGTCTGCTATCTTGTCTCTAACTTGCCTGTCCATAGTAGATGCACATACTTATGAATGTTTCAATCTTATCATTTCTGTTAGACTTCAGGCCTGGTTGTAGGTGTTCACTTACCAAGCCCTCTCTTACACAGATTAAAGGTAACTCTGAGCATGATATGTTCTAGAAAGAGTACGTATGACTTTTGTTGCAAAAGGATGCCTTGTTGTTGCCATAGTGGCTCTCAAGCCAATGAGTCTATTCATATTTTCACTTTTAGATTTTGTTCTGGATACTTCAGAGGACCTAAGGACTCCCCACTGTGACACCCAGTTCCCTGGCTTTAATTAGTTACTCATTACAACTTTCAGCAACTCTTATTATTTATTTCAAAGTGATATAAGGCCCCTTAACACTAGGAATTCATACCATCCAAGTAAGGCAGAAGGATGCTGGACACTAAGAAGTGGGGCCTGGACAGTCAGTACTACAGGAATTCAGAAGAATTAAAAGCCTTGGGCTGGAGCTTCCTGGAGCCTAGGGCCGAGCCTCCTGGACAGGTACAATCTGCATGTCCTTAAGTAACATGGGTAGGATTTGAACAGGAGCTTCAAGGGCAGGAAAGCAATTTAAAACTATAGAAGAACAAGCATTTTAGCAGACTTCTCTAAAGTTATGCTCTCTTACAGGACTTCTACCATACTATGTCATTACAGGGCTGTCACTTGACTTAGAAGCTTAACAGCGGTCAGAGCACATGCACAGGGGACATCAGAAGCCCTTGGAGGCATGTAGGGCCTGTACCCTATGGGATTCCCATGCTCACTTCAGGATCATGTTTCAGAAACCAGTGAGTACAATGCTGGCAGGGCTGCTTTGGACTCTGAGGCTCTCAGACCTAACTTTAATCCAGAGAATGATATCACTCCTATCAGCTGGGCCATCCTGTGTAAGTGATTTGGTATTCAGTTCCTTCAAGCAGGAGGTGGGCCCACAAGGCATTGTACTGAACATGGGGCACTGTTATCATGATGTTCTGCTCTTGCTGTCCTTTTCTAGAAGTCTTTGGGAAACTGATGAAAGGAGATTCTTGAGGCTTTGTAAGACCAACCTTAATCTGTTTTCAAGAACTGCTCTGTGCCTCAGCAAAGAAGCAGAGAAACTTTCAAGAGAACAGGGAAAAGAATGATAATAGCATCTGTTATTCATGTAAAGACAGTCTGCGGATCAGTGGTGCCCAAGTCCAGAGGTACCCATGGTCTTCTTCTAACATGACTTCCTGCTTTCAGGGCCTTCTCTCCACCCAAATGCTGCTCCACTGACTTCCTCGGCACAGATCTAATCAGACCACTCTTTTGCTAGCACCCCAAGAAGTCTTCCTTCCTGGTCAGTCTGAAACAAGTTCAGAGTATCTAGCAATATAGCACATGGTTTTACCATTACAAAGTCAAGAAAATATTCAGTAAACTAAGCCAGGCATGGTGGCGCATACCTGTAATTCCAGCATTTAGCAGGCTGAGGTATGAAGATTGCTGTGAGTTCAAGGTTAGCCTGAACTATCCAGTGAGACACTCTCAAAACAAACAAATAAAGAGAAATACTAATAATCAGTAATCTATAAACAAAAAATATTTATGGACCAGAGATTTAGCTCATTGGTTCCAGTGCCTGCCTCGCAAGCACAAGGTTCTGAGTTCGATCCCGGTAAGCACATACAATGCCGGGCGTGGTGGCTCACACCTGTAATCCCAGCACTTGGGAGGCAGAGACAGGAGGATTGCTGAGTTTGAGGCTTGCCTGGGCTCCATAGTGAGCTCAGGGCCAGCCTGAACTACAAAGCAAGACCCTGACTCAAAAAAATATATATATATTTAGAAAGTTTGAGTGTATGCTGTCTGTTTTTGCTTTGTTTTGTTCATTTTTTGAAATAGGGTCTTGCTATGTATTTCAGGCCAGCCTTGAACTCACTATGTAGGCCAGGCTGGCCTTGAACTCATGGCAGTCCTCCTGCCTCAGCCTCCCAAATGCTGGGATTAGAGGCGTGCATGCCACCATTCCTGGTTTGTATGCTTTCTTTGAACAAAAGAAACTTCTGTGGCAGAGGAAATAACTCACAACCAAAGCAAGAAGCCTGGTGCCTGTGAAGACTTTAGAGGAGCCATATGGAAGTCCCTGGGTCCTACAGTGGTTAAGACTTCCGTGTGGACAGTGAGGCTGTGGCTGTAGCCCGGCTTGGAGGAGAGATATTGATCTGAATTACACAGAAAGACAAGAGCATCAAAGGTATCTCCTGTCCTTAGAAGGAGATTAGAAAATGCTACCCACAAGCTCAGGAAACTATGAAGAAACAAACTGTCTTTGGTCATGGATGCCAAGAGGATGAGAAGCCATCTCTCAGACATAGAAATGGACTATGGAACCTGCCAGATTGTTTTTTCTTCTTGAGTAGCAGTAGGGATCTGGCCCAGGAGCTTGTGCATTCCAGACAAGAGCTCAACCTCCAATGTCCAGATGTAGATAACTGTGAAGTCCAGGAGCCCAAGAAGAGAACAATGCAATATTTAGTTTAAAACAACTGAAATCTTTGGGTCCCAGTTTTTTTTTTGGGGGGGGGGGTTAATACAAAATGGCTTCAATCTCCAGGACTGAGAGGAAGGAAGGAAGAAAGAGAGGAAAGGCGGAAGGGAGGGAGGGAGGGAGGGAAGAAATGAGCCTTTGTGAATGGGAGCTGGCAGACACCTACAGCAGGTCAGTGACCTCAGATATAGGATGACCTTAAGGAAGCTCTGACTGAATCCATATCCTGCATCTCAAACATTAAGCCCAGTGGCCCCGTCCCTGCCTCACTTTTCTGGCCCTGTCCAAGCCATTCTGGTTCCTCCTGTCACAATTTTACATCACCTTCAAATTCTTCCTCTCTCAAATTCTTTCCTTAAAAATAGCTTAATTTTATTGATTCTTTGTCCAGTCAATTTGTGACAGTGGAGTATTGAAGGAAGTCCCCTACTACTATAGTATTAGTGGTTATCTAGCTTTTCATGTCCATTAATGTTTGTTTTATATAGTTGGGTGCATTAGAGCAAATGGATACACCTTGAGGACACAACAATAAGTGAAATAAATAAATCACAGATATGTAAATACCATATCTTTTCTCTGGCATGACAGCCTGTAAATGATGTAAATGAGTTCTAGAATGTATGATAGATTTTATAAAATAGGAAATATTCAAAGGGATTGTGGTGAGGGACCATAATGAGGGGAAAGAATAAATATAACTCAGAAAGAAAAAAATAGCATGTATATAAGGGGTAGGGGGTTGGGTGTGGGTAGGGATATGAGTAAAAATGAGAATTAATTTGTGTCATATACTAGCTCAAATTCCCCATTGTTGAGTGTGATTGGGAACTGTGTATAAAATGTACCAATAAAGAATTTAATTAAAAAAATAGCTGTTTTGGCTGGGGATTTAGCTCAAGTGGTACCATGCCAACCTTGGATGCACAAGGGCCCAAGTTTGCTCCCCAGTACTGCAAAACAAAGCAAAATAATAAAGCTCAGTTTTATTATCTCTCTTCCTCTCCTCCTCTTCTCTCTTCTGTGATGCTTACCCAGTGGGTCTCCCTGCTTTGTCCCTAGAGTACCTGCCTTCTCTGTACTTCGCCCTATGCTGCCACCATTAACCTCCTAACTGATAAGTCCAGTGATTTCGTGTCCCTGATCCAAACTCCTAAAGTCCAAGCAGCCATCCTCAGCTTGACCTATATTTCCTTTTCAGTTTCAGCTCCTGAATTATACCATCCTCTCCCAACCCTCACCCGCTCCTCCAGTCTCTGGTACTCTGGCTTGGTGACCCTCCCCAGGCCTTCCCTAGCGCTCCCAAGCAGCCTCTTCCTCTGACTAGGGTGCCCCAGCACATCTGCTGACTGAAGGCCTACCCTAGTTTAACCTTCTCAAAGCATGACATGAGGGAAGGATGCACACATCAGGACTAGGCTCCCCTTGGTTCAGGTTCCAGCGTTGTCATCTAATAGTTCTGTGTCTCAAGCAACGAGAAATCACGCACTCTCTAAGACTGTTTCTAATGAGATACAGTGAGAATAAACCTGCACTGCAGAGTCGTAAGTCAAGATGATGTGTACGAAACACCGAGCACAGAGCCCAGCCCAAGTACTTGGGTTCTGCACCCACAGTTCCACACAGCCTGAGGCCCTCACTCCTTCCTCTTGTCATCATTGGTGTCTAACAGAGGAAGCTTGAAACATGGTGACTAATGAAAATCAGCAAGAACCAGGCGCACCAGGCTGGGGGTAGGAGGAAGAATCCGGGTGCAGGGAGCCGGCAGTTCCAATGTTAGGACAACCTCAAGCGCCAATTTGTACTGTGAGAGGACAGAACCACAGGTGCCGGCGGCCCCACGGAGGTGAATTTTAATCCAGGAGAGGGAGGACTGTCTAAGGTTCAGTGCTGCTTCACACAAGAACAGGTGAGCTCTTTCCATTAGGAAACTCACATTCCATAACGTGTTCCCAGGTTGGGTGAGGGGAAAGATTAGATCAATGATTCTTAATTAGGGGGTCTTAGGTATCTTTGAAAGTATCTGATAAAAGTTATAGACTTTCTTCTTTAGAAAAATGGCCCAAAACATAATGTCTTGCATCTAAGTTCATTGATCTTCTGGAACAATCCTCTGAAAACCCCTCTACGGATGCTCTCTGTGGCCCGCACTCCAATGTGCTATGAGTAATGTTCTCCAAACTCACAGCTTCTACAAAATGCCCAGTCTACATCAAGCACCTCAGTGTCTTTTGCCACAAATTAATGCTCTACATATTTTTGGATTAAAGGATTAAATGAATGAAATAACCAAAAGCTCCTTAAGGAAAAATATGTACTATTAGAAGGAGAAAAAAGAAGGAAAAAAATAAATAAAAGGTTAAAAAAAAATGACCAGCATGGAATAACACAGCCTGGAAAGGTGTTAATCAGGGGTAGAGAGTAGGCTGAATTCTAAAAGGCCTTAACTCCCAGCCCCCTTGGCCAGGGCTAACAGTCCCAGTGAGCCTCTCAATTGTGGGTTCCATGGGGCAGACTCACCCCCCTGCAGCCAGCCCCAAGCCCTTCCCCTGAGAGGTGTCATGGCACATTCCCATTTCACCAGGGAAAATTATTCACAATATTTTGACCATGTCTGTAGGATACTCAAACCTGATTTTGAAACCAATTTATCTCCGTGAATGTATGCTTGAATTTATTACCTATGTAACTTCTTATTGCTTTATTTACACTTGGTATTGAACTATTAAATGAAATGTGTTAAGTTTCTCTTCCCCCTTAGAGTATCCTTGTTTAAAGACTACTTGATTTTCAACATAAACACCGCTAAGGATAAGTTCCAAGAAAATATCCTAAGAATAGAAAGATTTTTTTGTTTGTTAACCTGAGCTGAATTTTCCCAAGGATTGGCTGGTCCTTTGGGGTTCACATGGGCAGAGAGGAGCTGCTCAGGCCTGCCCTGTGGTCTCTCACATGGAGACGCACCCTCGGCTGTGGGATTTCCGCAGGCTCCGCAGGCTTTTCAGGGCCTCTGGCAGCCCCTGGCCAGTGAGGGCACTGCAGGCCTGGAGCTCCCAGCAGTGACCCTGGAATCTCTCCAGTCCCAGCCTGTTTCTAATCTCAAGCAGTGGAAGAGCATCAGGTGCCTCCTGCTTGTTGGCCAGCACCAAGAAAGGGACACCGACCATGTTGGGGTTGTTCAGGATTCTCGTGAGCTCAGCCACTGCTTCAGGCAACCGGACTTCGTCTGTGCTGTCCAGCACATACACAAGGACATCAGTGCCTTGCAGGTACTCCTTCCAGCTGGCCCTGAGCTGGGTCTGTCCCCCAATGTCCCAGAGAACCAGTGGTATGTGGCCAAGAGCTTCGAGAGGCTCCACGTTGAAACCCACAGTGGGCACCGTCTCCACCAGCTGGTAGCCCTTCAGTCTGTATAGAAGTGTAGTCTTGCCTGCTGAATCCAAGCCCATCATCACCACCTGGGCTTCTGTCTTGTAACCTCTGGAGTTCAGGGAACCCATGGTGATCAAAGCTGAATCCTGTGGGGAAAGGCCAGAGGCACACATCAGCTGTGCTGTTTCAAAATGGGGCAAATCTTTCCAGGTTCAGGATTCAAACCCAGCACCAGCTCCAAAAGGGCCAAGAAGCAATGGAAGGTAAATCATTACCAGCTGACCAATCTCTGGGGCCCACTCCAAGGAGAGTGTGGGGAAGCCTAGAATGTGATCTCACTTTCCTTAGTGTCAAAGCCATGAGGCGAAGTGAAGTTCCACTTAGTCCTGTCTAGCTCAGTAGATACAACAGACAGATGTCCTCCATTTGTGCTAGCTTAGGTAGCCTGTTTGCTTCCCTAAGCCTAAAACAGGAAGTGGCAGCTACACTGGGTCCCAGCCTGTCAGCTCGTGCTGGCCTGTTACCCTGAAACTCCCCCAGCTCGAGCATGGTTATATATACACACTGTGAGCTGGGGGCAAGGTTAGCAGTCAAACCAATTGGTCTTCCTCCATTGTTTTACCAAAGTAAGTGATCTCCGGAATGTTTTTAAAGAGCCCTTAATCTTAAGATGTAACTTAGGAGAAACCTGGGAAAGATGGGAAAAGGGACATCACACTTCCGGGAGTGTGTTTCAGCTGCCTCAGGAGGAAAATGAGAAGCCTCTGTTCCCTCATCTTGCCAAGGGTAGAAGAATAAAAGTTAAAATTACCTTGGTGTGTTGATTAGACTAT